>CM062627.1:35890801-35973301 GCA_025617555.3 Puccinia polysora
TCAGTGCACTGGTGTGCACTCCCATATAGTAGTGCAGGACCAGGAATTTCAGCTGGCAGAACCCAAATGTGGTCCATGATTTTTTTTTCTTTTTTTTGGCCTGGCATGGTGGACAACTTAGCCTAAGTTGTCCATCATACCAGACGGCGTCATTTTTTTTTTGGTCTGGAAGGTGGACAACTTAGCCTAAGTTTTCCAACATACCAGAACTCTTCAGGTTTTTTATTTTTTTATTTTTTTTTTGTTCTGCAAGGTAAGTAACTTAGCCTAAGTGGTCCATCAACCAGACAGCTTCTTTTTTTTCTTCCTTTTTTTTTGATTTTGATGGATTGCTCAAGTAAACTTAGATTTTTGATGTTGCTTCTCAAACAAGAGCTCATCCTTAATACAAACGTTTTTTGTGAAACCCCATTAAAAAATTTAATTCTTGGATACTCAGTGCACTCCCATATAGTAGGGAAGGAGCAAGAATTTCAGCTTGAAGAACCCAAATGTGGTTCAGGATTTTTTTGATTTTTTTTTTGTGATTCTATCAATCTTTGGTTTTATTTTAATTTTGAGTTATTATATTTTTTTTTGAAAATGTAAAATTAGCAAACTTGAAACCCCCATTCAATACCTAAAAGGGTTGTGTGGCGCAATTTCCACCCTATTTTGGGTTGCAAAAGGCCGCTTGCAACCCTTTGCAGTTGTGAATGGCCTCTTGCAACCCAATCTAGTTGCAAACAGCGGCTCACAACATGATTTGGCGTGTTGAATGGCCGCTCACAACCGCAAAGCATTTCAAACAGCCATTCATTACCCCTTTTCAAAAAAAATAAAACTAAAAATGAATAAAACAAGATAAAAATAAATAAATATGAATATAAATAAATAAATATGAATAAAACTAAATAAATTTGAATAAAAATAAATAAAAATTGTAAAAATAAATAAAAATAAATAAAAATAAATAAAAATAAATAAATATGCATAAAAATAAGCAAAAAAAAATTTAAATTAATAAAAGGTCATGTTAAATTCACAAATCTGGTTGTGTGGGAGTTGTGTAGGGCCCTATACATCTCAAATGAGCCGTGGGGGCCCATAGAAGACTAAAAAGGGCCGTTACAAACACGCTCGACCCCAAGGGGGTTGTATAGGATCTGTTCAACCCCCAAAAACGTCAATTTTGAGCTGTGAACCCCCTTACACGGCTCAAAACCACCATTTTTGGGGGTGCACAACCCCCTGGAAGTTGTGCAAGAATTTTGGCCCCCCCCTTGACCACACTTGGGTTCTGAAAACCCAAATTAGGGATCAAAGCATACTTTGTGGGACTGTTGTTCCACACCTAGTGATTCCAAAGTGACTTTAAAGTGAAACCAAATTGAAAGGAAAGTGAAAATTGAAATCATATAAAAATCTGCAAACAATTCTTGCTCAACTCAAAAGTGAGCAAAATTTGTTTGTTCAATTGAAAGTTGGATTGAATACTGAAGTATACCATTCCATTTTTTTTCATGGGAACAGTGTCAAGCCCTCCTTCTTCTGAAATGGACACGGGGAAGGTCTACATTGATAGTACCATCAAAAAAGCTTTGGAAAAAGAAAAAAAGGATTCTGCTAATGAAACATTGGAAGACCCAATTTCATCCTCATCAAGCTTGAAAATTGAGGAACAAAATGTTTCACAGTGGGATTCAACCTCTGGTTTTGAGTAACATTTTATTTTACTGAGGTCTTTGCTGTATTTAATTTGATTGAAACTAATGGGTGCATGTAACTGAAACTATGACTTAACCAATTAATGTTTACTCATTCCAATTGACCCACCTCCTGTGAGAACTTTTCCTACAAGGGAAGAGGCCCAAAACTATTGTCAAACATGGGATATGAAGAATGGTTACGCTCTGACGGTTTTTAAATCAAAGAAAGATAAATATGTGGATTTGGCCTGTGATTGCCATTAATTCTATTCAGGAAAACTTCTTACCAAACAGTCTAGACAAACTCACACAAGGAAGGTTGGGTGCAAGTTTTTAATCAATGCAAGTTTCACAAAGGAAGACCCCTTGTGGCAACTCCCCTACAAAGAAACCCAACATAACCATCAACCATCTGAACATCCCTTTGTGCATACTCAACTGAGGAGAATCTTGGGGGTGGCTTTAGACAATCTAATAGAAGGAATGAATGATGGGCTCAATATGTTTCAGCTTCAGAGGAAATTGAGCAAGATTGATGGAGGGGATTATGTTGATGACCAAACAATCTATAACACCAAGCGGAAGGTAAGGCTTTCAGAACTAAAGGGGAAAAGTATTATGGAGGTACTCACTGAACAGCTTGAAGAAACAATTTGGATTCACCAGTAAAGGTTAAGTGGAGATGGTCACTTTGAGGCCCTGTACTTGGCACATCCTGAGGAAGTAAAGCTTTTAAAAAAATTGCATCATATTTCTATGTTGGATTGTACTTATAAGACAAATAAGTACAAAACCCCAATATTGCATGTTGTAGGAATGACAGCAAATTGGAAAAATTTCACAAAAGCTCTTGTTTTTATAACAAGAAAAATTTGAGTTCTACAGTTGGCCTGTAAATGCGTTAAAGGAGTTGGCTTATGATCCTGAGAGACTTCCAAAAGTCTTTGTGACAGACCGTGAAAAAGATCTGATTCATGCTATTGAATCTAGTTTCCCTGAGTCATCAAGAAAATGTTGCACTTGGAACTTGTCTAAAAACATACAAGCAAACTGTAAATTGCGCTTTGTTAATAAAGTTGAAGGATGGAAATGATTTATGAATCTGTGGGCAAAGTATGGGACCTCAAAGACCAAGGAGGAGGCGGAGGTTGATGATGCGGAACCCAGAGAAGGTCCAAATCACTGATTCTTATTCTTCCTAGTTTTGGGTTCTGACCTTTTGACTTGTATAGTGTTTCTTGAAAGACTATGAGGATGTACTTGAGTATATGGAAAATAACATTCTCCCTATCAAAGCAAAGTTTGTAACAGTGTGGACTTGTATAAACCCAGATTTTGGAAACAAAACAACATCTAGGGTTGAAGGGGCCCATGCAAATCTCAAACAATTCCTTGCAAACTCTTTGGGAAACATGTAGGATGTTTGGAAAAGCCTTGACAGAAAAGTTTTGAATAAAATTAAATCAGTTCATTCATCACTTTATGACTCTGTAATTAAGTTAGGGAAAGTTATTACACCTGAACTATTACCATTGGGTTACAAATTGTCTTTGGAGGCAATTCAGCTTATTAGGTAAAAATTCAAGAAATTCAAACGTGATCATGATGGAAAAGTGTGCACCAATTCATATTCCAAGACTATGGGCTTTACCTGTTCCCACCAACTAGGTGACCTTCTAGCATTCAGAGGATCCATGGTAACCAAAGATGTTCTTCCTCAGTGGAGGTTGGACTACAACCCTTGCAGTTCTAGTTCTGTAAGTTGGCTTAAGTTGGATTGTTCAAGTTGGATTGTTCAAGTTGGATTTTTCAAACCACTATGAGATTGATGCTTTTTGATTAATGCTTTTTGATTAATGATTCCTAATTCACTAATGGTTGATCTTTTTGAATTTTTCAAGTGCAATGTTGATGAAATGCTAAGAATTCCTCAGTTATGTGAAGAAGTGAATGCAATTATCTTGGAATCTCCAGATCATGAGCAAAGCTGCCTATTGAAGTATATCATTTGGAAGATTATGAAATATAAATCAAAGCCAAGAATTGAAACTAAACTCTTACAATCAAGTAGGGGACAGCCAAAATTGACAGATACATGGCAAGAACCATCTTGGTTTGAGAATGTTGAAAAACAACTTAATGGGGAAAACAGGACTAGAAGGGCTCCAAATAAGAAAAGACAAAAGATTGTAAGTCTTTTATTTTGGGATATGTTCATTTTTTTGGTTTAATGAACTTAGTTACTAACTGTTGATGCATTGTTAGTCAAATTTGGAAGAATATGAATCTGAATTTCATAGTTCCGAGGAAGAGACTGAAAGTGAATTGGGATCACTTAATTTGGAATCAGAATCCTCTTCAGAGGAAGAGAACATGCAGCAAAGCTCAAACAGAAGCTCATCTTTGGTGAGTATTCATTTAATTGATCTGATTAAAGAAATGAATACTAAGTTAGTTTTCATGGTAGGAACCAAACGTGAAATACCTCAAGCAAATACCCAAGAAATTCCATAAGTTCTTGGGTGAGGTTTGGGATCCAATTGGAGATGAGATTGTGGATTTAGAGTCATTGCTAAATCTCTTGGTTATGAAGAACATGGTTGTTTTAAAGTTAGGAATTAAATTATTGAAACATTCAAGAAGCATAAAGCATACTACATTAAGATGCTTGGTGGTGTCAAGTAGGTTGAAAAGATTAAACAAAGATTTGATGTTGAAGACATCAATGATAATATTCCCTCCTCAAAATGGCCGTCTAAATTAGATATGGGTCAAATCATAGCAGACACATATTCCCAACCTATATTTTTCATTTCATTGGAGTAATGTGATACTTATACTCCAATAAAAAATTGTGTTACTTATCAATCAGATCCAATGTTTATTTCCTTTGTAAACAATAAAAACTGGTTTCTATTAGTACTTGAGGTAGAAATGATTGCAATACTTCCAATTGTAGCAAAACCGCGTTCCTTGATTTCTAAAAAAGCCTCTGGTTGGGTTGATCATCTCAAATATCAACTGAAAATGTATTCTAGATTATAGAGATTATAGAATTTGAATTCATTTTATCATTGGGCTTCATATAAATTGTAATTAAAATGCAGCTAACCAGTTTTATTAATATGAAGGGTTATCACATTTTGAACAAAATTATGTTGAGTGTTTTGAGTTAACATCATTATATTGATTGTTTTGAGTGAGAGTTTAATGGTAATTCAGTTCAACTTGTGTTGTGCTGATTCCATCATAAGGATTATTTTACTCTTTATGATGGGATCAGCTTAACACAAGTTGAACTGGTTTTTTTTTGTTTTTTTACTTTAGGGCTTGTCAAGTTACTTGTCTTTTTATTGGTGTTTTTACTTTAGGGCTTGTCAAGTTACTTGTCTTTTTTTATGGTGTTTTTACTTTAGGGCTTGTCAGGTTACTTGTATTTGTTTTATTTTTTTACTTTAGGGCTTGTCAATTGAATAGTCTTTTTTTTTGGTGTTTTTACTTTAGGGCTTGTCTTTTTACTTGTCTTTTTTTTGTGTTTTTACTTTAGGGATTTTCAGGTTAATTTTTTTTTGGTGTTTCTAGTTTATGGCTAGTCCAGTTACTTGTGTTCTTTTAGGGTGTTTTTACTTTAGGGCTAGTCCATTGGATAGTCCCAGTTTTTTTATTTATTTATTTATTTATTTTTTTTTTTCCCAAAAAAAATCAACATTTTTTGATTTCTTTGATTTTTTGGTTGATTCCTGTTTTTTGGAAGGTCTATTTGATTCATGGGTTATGTTAGTGCCCTTTCATTCCATTCTTTTTTTTTTCTTTTTTTTGGCTCACTGCGGTCTGGAGCCATGTTGGATGCCACACGACTACATTTGAGCCATCTACAACTCCACAGGGCTCAAATGTAGTTTTGTGGACTCCAACAAGCCATTGGAGCAGGCTGGTTGGGCCGCACAACTCTTTGAGCCATGGGGGGTTGTACACAGCTTGGATTGGACCATGTGGGATGCCACACATCCCACTCTGAACTGTGTCCATGGCTCAATGAGCAGTGAATTTAACATTAACCTCAATAAAAATAAACAAAAGTAAAGAAAAATAAATAAATGTTTTCAGTTATTATTATCAAAAACACCAAAAAATGAATAAAAAAGAAAAATATGAGTACCAAAAAAGGAAAAAAAATGACAAAGGCCTGAAAAAGTAAGAGTAAGTTCAGCTTGACTAGAACCTGAAAAAATACAAGTAAGTTCAACTTGAATAGACCTAAAGTAAAAGTTGTAAAAAATACAAGTTCAACTTGACAGTAAAAGGGCCAAAAAATACAAGTTCAACTTGTCACTAGCCCTGAAGTAAAATTGCCAAAAAAAAACGAGTCTTTTGACCAGCCCTAAAGTAAAAATACCAAAAAAACAATTTAAACTTTTTTTAAGCTGATCCCATCACAAGAAGTAAAAATACTGCTTATGATGGGATCAGCCCAACACAAGTTGAACTGAATTACCATTAAAATCTCATTCAAGACACTAATCATAATTATTTTAACTCAAAAAACTCAACATAATGATGTTCCAAATGTGATAACCCTTTATGTCAATAGAATTACAATATAAGCATCAGAAACCAAATCCAATGATTAAATTAATCTATGAGTCAAGATACAACTCAAATTGATTGTTGAGGTGATCAAACCAACAAGCTGCTTTTTTAGAAATCATGGAAAATGGTTGGGAAGCTTTGGGTGGGATTGGAATCCCATCTCACTTAAGTACAAGCTGGACCCAAAGGTTATTTTTAACAAAGCAAATGAACATAGGATCTGATTTTTCTTTTACACCCAATTTCATAGGAGTAAAAATACAACATGAATCCAATGAAATGAAACATATTGGACTTCCATAAGTATCTGCTATTATTTGACCCATATCAAGCTTTGAAAGCCATTTTGAAAATGGAATCTATTCGTTGATGTCTTCAAAATCCAGTCTTTATTTAATCTTTTCAATCTCTTTTGAACCACCAAGCATCTTAATGTAGCATGCTTTAATTCTCTTCAATGTTTCAATAATTTGTTTTTGTGAATTAAACCATCCATTATTGTCATACTCAAGTGATTTATCCATGACTCTAAATCCACAATTTCCATCACCAAATGGGTCCCAAAGCTCATCTCAGGTATTTGATTCAGGTAATTCACTTCCTACAAAAAAAACATAGTTAGCCACAATTTTAATCTTATTAAATGAATCAACACTCACCAAAGATGAGCTTCTGTTTGACTCCTCGATTTTTTCTTCCTCATCCCTCAAAAAGGATTCAGATTCCAATGCCACCAACCCCAATGAAATTTTAGTTTCTTCAACTGAAATATGAAATTCAGATTCTGAGCCTATGAAATTTCAAATAAGCATCATTTGTTAGCCAATAAAATTGAACATTTCTCAAAACCAAAGACTTACTGTCTTTGGTTTTTTTGATCCCATTTTAAGCCTTTTTTAAATCTTGTCCTCCAAACGATGAGATTTAGATGAAGAGCCTTCCTTGCACTGCAGAAAGAATTTTCCCATCAGTTCATTAAACCAATAAAATTAACAATCCTCAAAATAAAAGACTTAATTTTGTTGGTCTTTTGGGTACCCTTTAAACCCTTTGTTCCCCCTTAATTTGTATTTCCACATGCTCAAATTTTGAAATTTCATGACAGTTTGCTTTCAATTTGGGTCAACCATGGCTTGACTTTAACAACTTTGGCTCAAGCGTTGTATTTTCAATCAAAGCATCTTTATTCTCAAGCATTGAACTTAAAATCTCCAACCTAACTTCTTTAGGTCTTTCCATATACATTGAATTCAACTTGTTAAACATTTACAATTCTTCCTCAAGCCCTGGATTTGTTTCAAGCTATCAAAAAGCAAAAAAATTATCATTTTACAATCCATTGATTAATCCATCAATCCAATAATTAATCTGTCAATCCAATAATTAATCTGTAAATACAATAATTGGTACCCTTCAAAAAAACCCACTTACATCATTGGAAGGTTCATAGTCTAACTGCCACTGAGGATGAACATCCTCAGGCACAATAGATCCTCTTGATGCTAGTAATTCACATAAAATGTGGGAACATGGCAAGACCATTGTTTTTGATTATGACTTTGAGCACACCTTTCCATTGTGGTTGTGATCTGGATTCTTGAATAGTTTTTTAATGAGTCTAACTGCCTCAATTGACAATTTGTAACCCAAAGGTAACAGTTCAGTTGGAAGACCTGTGCCCAAATTTATTTGAGAGTCTTTCAGTGCTGCATGGAACAATTGGATTTTACTTTTAATAGTTCCTTCAAGGTGTTTCCACAAATCCAAAATGTTCCCCAAAGATCCCACAAGTAATTGTTTGAAAGTGGAACAGGCCCCTTCTAGTCAAGATGTAGTTTTATTTCCAAACCTGGGTAGACACAAGTCCAATCTTTTACAAATGTCTATTTGATAGGAAAAATATTCTCTTAAATATAATTGAGTACATCCTCATGGTTTTTCAAAAGACATTGTATACAAGTTTCAAAGTAAGCACTCCCAACAGCAATAAATAGTCAATTAATGACTTACTCTGATTTCTGAATCATTTGCTTCTGCCTCCCCCTTGGTTTTAGAGGTCCCATACTTGCCCCAAAGAGTCATAAAGTTTTTCCAACTGTCATGGTTGTTACTGAAGCGCACTTTACAGTTTGCTTGTATGTATTTAGATAAGTGCCAAGTAAAACACTGTCTGGATTTTTAATATTCATACCTACTCAAATCATTGTCTCTTCATTTCTTCCGCGTCTTATTTCTCATTCTCTTCCATTTCCTTCTACATTTCAATTCTTGCCTGAAAAGCGTGCTCTTCCAGACCGCGACTACGTTGTAACCAACCACAGCTGAGGATACTCTATGCTGAAAATACTCTATCTCATCCACGCAGTCTTCAAGAAATTCTCATCAACTGCTTGACCAATTCCCAACCAAGTCACTTGTTAAATCAATCTCCTATCACTCCATCAGCAAACCATGCACCTCCTTTGTTTCAGCAAGACCATTAGCCAGCTTGATCAAAGTGAGAAAATTAACTGTAAACTCATCAATAAGTCAAAAGGCTTACCCCTCTCTGTCAGATCCTTCAAGGCAATTCTCTTTGTTCAATCAATCAAAGCTGGTTCTCCAACTCCCAACTCTTGCCACTCCTCTGAGTCTCAATCATCCAGCATCTAGCCTTAGACTCATTGGAATCTGCCAGACTTTCCTCTGTTTGTTACATTTCTGTTGTTCTCAATCTTTTATTTGTTTCATGATTTCTTTGCTCATCTTCTCAATCATAAAAAATATAGTTTGGTCTTGGTTGACAATTCAAACATTCACATTGATGACTCAGGGAAATTGTTTTTTAAAAGAACAAATAAGAGTTTTTTCACTTTCAGTCACAAACATGTTTGGAATACTCTTGGGATCATAAGCCAAATCCATTAATGCATTCAACGCCAAACTGTAAAGATAATACATTTCTTTTCTTATAAAACAAAAAGCATTTATAAAAGCCTTTTTGTTGGCAGTCATTCCTAAAACATGCAATAGAGGGATGTTGTACCTATTTGTTTTATAATTACAATCCAACAATGCAATATGATGGAATTTTTTGTAAAGTTTTATAGACTCAGGACGGGCCAAGAATAGTGCCTCTAAGTGACCATATCCACCAAGTTTGGAGCTGGAAACCCACTGGGATTACTGTAGCATTTCCAATAGAGTGTCCATAAAACATTTCCCCTCCAGTTTGGCAATCTTTACATTTTGCTTAGTGTTATAAATTTTTCTATCATCAATGTATTATCCACAATAAATCTTTATCAATTTTCTTTTCATTTGAACCTTATTGAGACCATCTTCCATGCCTTCCCTAAGTAATTCTTATTAAATATAATGCTTGAACTGATATTCTCCTCAGTTGAGGATGCACTGAAGGACTTTCTGATAGTTGATCATTGTGTAGGCCATTTCTCATGGAGAGACACCATTAAGGATTTGCTCTTTTCCTACTTGAACAGATCATGAATTGACACCTGAACCTCCTAGTGTGAGTTTTCCTTTGACGTTTGGTAAGACATGGCCCTTCATATACCCCAAATCTGTTGCAAGCTAGATATACATGTTTTTCTATCCTTGATTTGAACTTTGTCAATGCGTAGCCATGAATGGCTGCCCATTTCTGACAACAAATCTTGGCATCTTTCCTAGTAGCAAAGGCTGTCACAGGAGGAGGGTAAAGCAGTTCTGGCACCCCTTATTTACATTATTATTTTTCAAGCCAAATCCATTTCAGTCAAATTCAATATGAAATGTCACCCACCACCTTTAGTAAATTCAATTTGTGACATAGCATCTTTTTCCTGTTGTGAATAATTTTTTTTTTCCTCAATTGTAACTCTAGATGAGGATGCAATTGGGGCTTCCAATGTTTTCTTTTCCAACTCCCTGCCCAAATACATAGATTCCTCCAAAACGTTTTTAAGTAAACTTTTCATTAAGTCCTTTAACATAGCCTTGTTTAATCAGGGAGGGCTTGGGCTTGCCACTGTTACTGTAAACCAAAAAAATTCAACGGCACTTTAGCATTCCATTCAATTTTCAATCCAAAATCTCCAAAATAATTTTCACTTTTTGGTTGAGAAAAATTGATTTTGAGAAAAATTTATTTATGCAACAGGCAAGTGTTGTGTTTTTACATGGTTTATGTCAAGAGTTTTTGATTTCAAAGTTTTTTTGTGATCCAATAGTCCCACATAGTATTTCAGATCCCAGAATTTGGGGTTAAAGGACTCATATGTGGTCCAGGGGTGCCTAGGTACCCCTATTTCCCCTCAAATGGCCCATTTGGGTGGGTTTATGTCAAGAGTTTTTGATTTCAAAATTTTTTTGTGTTCCAATAGTCAAATAGTATTTCAGATCCCCATATTTTGGTTGACAGGACTCATATGTGGTCCAGGGGTGCCTAGGTACCCCTATTTCTCCTCAAATGGCCCATTTGGGGGGGGGATAGCCCAAATGGGCCAGGAAAACATGCGCAAACCCCGCTTGCAACTTGCACATTGCCCAGGGGGTCGCAAGCCCTCATTTTTGACCCCAAAAAGGGTTGCAACTCCTTGATTTAAACCCCCGGGGGATGCTCATGAAGTTGGAAGGTTTTAGGCTAATAAGGCCAGTAGATTTCAATTGTCAGATAAGCTAAGGTGACTGATGAAAAGGAGAAACAATGAAGAAAAGGACAAGGATAACAGCTATGAACCTAATAAGGCCAGGTTGCGAGTGGGGTCAGACACAGAGCAGAGTGAGCAACAGATGAGGTCCGACGCAGGGTTGATGGAATCGTGAGTGGTTGGTGAGCGGTGAGGTTGGAGGGATTTGGCTTGAGGTTCAGTTGGAGGCATTGCTGATCAGATTCTTTAGTTGGAGAGTACCAAGAGCGGTGTGGTGTCATTATATAGCCTCGGGTCGGGGACTGCGTCGCGGCCTGCGCGCTCAGCATCTGGTAGGTTAGGCTCAGCAGTGGGGGTGCGCCGGTCCTCAGCAGTAGCCGCTGCGGGTTCAGCAGTAGCCGCTGCGGGCTCAGCAGTGGGCGCGGCGGGATCAAGCACGCGACTGCGGGCCGGGCCTGACTAAGGGAGGCGGGCCGCGACCTGCTTGGATGTCCGACTCACGGATGGAGCTGGGCCGACCAGGTTCTCGGAACGGCTAGTTGGGGGAGGAAAAAGCGGGGCAACAGCGGGGCTATATGCGTGGGCAGCCGCGCGCAAGCGCGGGCCGGCCACGGGACGGGAAATCCACGACGGCGCGTCGGGTGGATGTGCGCAAGCGCGGCGAACTTTGGGTATCGCGCGGCGGAGGGCCGCGCCACGAAAAGACAAACCGGATGCGCGTAATGACAGGCGAGCTGGCGGGGATAGGGTATGGGTATGGGTTGGGGGATGGTTCAGGGTTCTGGGTCTAGGGTTCCTTCTTCATGGTTGCCAGTCTGTCTTTTTGCTTGTACTTAGGTTAGGGTTGAGGGGGAGGGCTCCAGTACCTTTCCCCTCGACTCCGGGTTGTAGGGGGGGGGATGGATCCATCTTACGATATATCTCTATCTTTCTAGATCTCTCTCTCTCTCTCTCTCTCCCGGAGAAAAGGAAAGGAAGCATTCTCGGTCTTACAGACGCTAGAACCATCGATCCCGTAACTAGGGACAACTTCGTGAGGGATAACCTCTAAAGTTTCCACATCTGGGGGTCTGGCCGGGAACTTTCAATCCGTTCTCAGTCTCTTGAAGATTACGCAGAATGCTACCAACAACCGCTCCGGGATCCAATGCTCCCCTTCCCTACCCTCCACGCCCAACTCCCGTCTCTGCTGCTCAACCCCCTCCGCCGCCGTCCGCTCATGCTCCTAGAGTTAGCGGGTTCGCTCCTCCCTTGGAAGGGTTGTCGGACATGGTGGCAGAGGCCCCTTGCCGCGTTTGGTTGAGGCCAAGGGATTTCCCTCATCTTCGGTTCAGTACCTCAGATGTCAAGCGGTTCCTCTCTAGGTTCAAAGGGATTGCGGACTCGGAGGGCGCGTTGGGCGCGGATAAGGTTTGGACTATTGTGCTGTTCATTACCAAGGAGGAGAAGCTGCGGGACGTGGAAGAAATGGTTGGATACGAGAGGCAAGACTGGGGGAAGTTGAAAAGCGAGATGTTGGCAAGGTGGGGAAAGCGTGAACCCCGGTTTCGGGAAAGGGACTTCAATCGAGCTGCGGAGGAGGCGATTGAGAATGGCGGGGTGCGATCGCGCAAAGGATTAGTGGAATATATGTCAAGGTTCGAGCGAATCTATGGGTACCTTGCAAAGAACGAGGTTGTCGCGGGTCAGACGGGTGCCATGAAGCGGGCGTTTCTGGGGGGTCTTGCGCCCCAGCTCCGTTCCAGAGTGCAACAATACCTGTACAACCACGGCCTGGTTAAGAGGTCGCTGGATGGGAGCGTCGCGATTCTCCCCGATCTTTCGGTTATCCGTCAAGCCGTGGAAAGCGAAATCAATTTGGAAGAGCTCATCGCGGATACGGCACAAACGTACCTGTCTTCCTCCAAGAAATCGGTCACGATCTCGGCGCCGGCCCCCGACCAAACTCTGGCCGCGCCGCCGCCAATGCCCTCTCATGCCGGACTTTCCCAGCATTCTCCGGGACCATCAGTTGGGGAGATAACGGAGATTCTGCGGGACATAACGGTTTTCCTCAACCGGACACCGGCTCCTACAGCTCCGGCAGCCGCACCGTTTCCGGCGGCTCCTTCTCAACCGCGCGCAGTGCCGCCTCACATGGCGGAGGGGTTCCAGCCCCCTAGCGGATCATCCGGATTGTACGGGTCGCCGCGATGTTCATATTGCGGGGAGAGAGGGCACTGGAAGTCAGTTTGTGGGGATCTCACTCGGGACATGGACGAAGGGCTTGTTCGCGCATCCGGGATGACGTACATATTTCCAACGGGTGAATCGGTGGACCTGACCAAGGACAAGCCGCCACCAATGGTGCAAGTGCGGGAAAGAGCAAAGGCTAAGACAGAGACTGCTCGGGTCTCGCTTGGGATTGTCACCGCGCCCGGAACCTGGGTAGCGCCAAGAGTGGAGGCCGAAGTCAGGGCATTGGCAACGAATGAGCGTATTGCAATGGATGTCGACAAGCGACAAACGGCCTCAAAGCCAGTTGCGCGAGTACCGATTTCGGACGGGCCGTCCTCTAATCCCGCGGGAAAGAAGAAGGCCGCGGAAATCGTCCGAAGGGTAATGGGGAACGACTCACCAATACCCCTGACCCTACGAGAGCTAGCGGCGGTGTCCCCCGCGGTCGTCAACAAGATGGTCCAGGCCTTGAAAGATTGCGGTCAGGGTCGGGTGCCGACAACGGTTCAGCGGGTTAACGTGGCGGAGGAGGAAATGGATCCTGAGCCGTGCCGGTAAAAGTCAGTATCCGTCCCGCTTGCTTATGTCGCAATGACCATTGCCGGGCGGAAGGTGTGGGCGATGGTGGATATCGGGTCAATGGTCAACCTGCTCCCATCAAGGTTGGTGGACGAGCTTGGTCTGGTGCGGAGGAAGTGTGCGATGGGCCTTTGGGCGTTAAATGGCGGGGAATGCCGCGTGGATGGAGTAGTAGAGGCGGAGGAGGTGGAAGTCGCCAAGGTCTGTAAGCCTCTGTCATTTCTCTCAGTGGAATGCGGAGACGTGATTCTAGGATGGCCATTCATGTTTGGGTTCCAAGCCCAAATGGCCTTCAACGCCAAGGAAGGAACGGAGGCGCTGACCATTGAAGACTCGCTCAGAGCGCGGTTTGAGACGACGATCTGCGATCACGGGAGAGGGAAATGGGTACAGGACCCAATGTCTGGCGGCAACAAAGAGTCCGGCGCGGGGGTTGACCGTAAGGGTTACCCTGCGGAGGATTTTTCCTAGTCGGCCGCGGGAACCGTGTGGAGCAGGCTCCGGCTCAGCACGGGCGGCCGACAGGTGAGGAGCAAGCGGGGGAGGGCGCGCGTGGGGCGCAGGTGCCAGAAGTAAGTCCCATTCCTCAGTATGCATCGCGGGAAGGCGCTACGCTTTGAAAACCCTATCATTGTGCCACAGTCGTGAGCAAAGGCAAAAGCCCCGGTCTGGTCATTACTAGGACTTACGACGGCAACGATTGGGTCTGGATGGCGCGGTGTAACGCGGGCAAGTACAAACCGATAGCGCGGAAAGTCCGGCCGAGGAACGAGCCAATGCCTCAGGGGCTCAACGGACCCTTACGACCGATTGCGTGGTCCCGCGACCCGTGGGAGACGCCCCTTAGGAAGAATGGATGGGTAACGCGGTTGGCGCGAATCACGGACAAGCGGGTGGACGCCCTTAACTTCGGACCAACGGGATGGCTGAGTGCGGAGGAGATGGATCTGCTGGTGTCGGTATTGGTGATGAGGGAGAAGGTGCTTGCTTTTGGACCGGACGAGCGCGGGTTGTTGAGAGGTGAGATTGGGGACCCTTACGTTATTCCCACTGTTCCTCACGAACCGTGGCAAATCAAGCCGATTCCAATCCCCCGTACCGTTTGGGAGCCCTTTCTGGAGCTGGTACGGGAGCGCGTGAGGACGGGGCTTTACGAGCAATCCACGTCAAGCTACTCGAGCCCTATCTTTGCGGTCGTTAAGCAGGACGGGAAGTCGCTAAGGATTGTTCACGACCTTCAGAGGCTAAATTTGTTCACTATTTGCGACGCGGGGCTTCCCCGGCGCGTGGAAGAATTTCTGGAGTCAATGGCCGGGCGCGCTTGCTACGGGCTGGTGGACGTGATGGGGGGATATGACCAGCAAGAACTCCACCCTGACTCACGGCCACTGACGGCGTTTGAAACCGGGCTAGGGAGGATGCAGCTGACGCGGCTACCGCAAGGTGCGACCAACTCAGTGGCGGTATATCAAGCCCAAATGACCTGGATACTACGCGACGACCTTCCGGAAGGCGTGCAGATCTTCATTGACGACGCTGGCATTAAAGGCCCCAGGACGGACTACGAGGGCGCGGTCCTAGAGGATGCACCCGCAATCCGGAGATTCGTCTGGGAATACGCGGAGACTCTGAAACGAGTCCTCTTCTGAATTGAGGAGGCAGGCCTTACTGTGTCCGGGAAAAAGTTGGCGGTCTGCGTTACGGCGCTCAAAGTACTGGGGCATGTCGTGGCCTACGATGGGAGGCAAATAGCGGAGAAGAAGCGGAATAAGGTTCTTGAATGGCCGACCCCCCGGACAGTGTCGCACGTCCTGCAGTTTCTGGGGTTGTGCAGCTACGTCGGCATGTTCATCGAGCGGTTAGCGGAAGTAGCAAGCCCAATGCGGGAATTGACGCGTAAGGGGGCGGAGTGGAAGTGGACCGAGGGATGCAATGCCGCTTTCACGAAGCTCAAGGAAATCGTGGGGCGCGACATCGTCCTTCGGGACCTCGATTACGACGCCGGAGGGATACGCCTGGCGGTTGACTCTAGCGAGTTCGGCGCCGGGGGGGTCTTGACACAGGATGAGGACGGAAAAGATAGGCCGGTGCTCTACGAATCGGTCACCTTTACCGCAACAGAGAGTCAGTATTCGCAGCCGAAGCTGGAGCTGTGCGGTGTCACCAAGATCGTACGGCGGTTGCAGCACCTTTTGTGGGGCGTGCACTTCGAGCTCCTGGTTGACGCGGAGGCCTTGGCGCGAATGATTAACTCACCGACGCTGCCGAACGTGCCCATGACCAGGTGGGTAGCGTTCCTCCAGTTATTCTCCTTTAACGTGGTGCACATCCCAGGAAAGGCGTTCACGATGCCGGACGCGCTGTCGCGGTACCCGCGGGACGACCCATACAAGGGGGCGGAACCCTTGGACGTGGAAGCTCCGGTCGTTCAGGTAGGAAAGACGGAGGCGGCGGTTTGTCTTCCGTTGCGTCAGTCGGGACGTTACGCGGTCTTGTGCTCTTATTTGCAGGATCTCCGGTTCCCCGAGGGCACGACGGAAACGGTCGCCCAATGGGTGAGGCAAAATGTTCTGAACTTCTTCTTACAGGACGGTCAGTTATGGCGGCGGAGCGGTTCCGTGCCTCTTGTTGTCGCGACTTCTAGGGCCGACCAGGAGGTGATTCTAGGAAGTCTGCACGAGGACCTTGGTCACCAGGGTGAGGTCGAGACGCGGAGGAGGGTGAAAGCAAGGTTTTGGTGGCCAGGGGTCGTTTGCGCGGTGCGCGACTGGGTGAAGTCGTGCAAGGCCTGCCAACAGCGAAGCTCGAGGCTGCCCAAGGAGGTCGGCCGCCCCACGGGCAAGGACGCGCTGTTTGGGCGCGTTTTGCTGGACGTGGTCCACATCAAGGCAGGTAAGTTTGCGTATTTGCTGGTTGCGCGCGACGATCTGTCTGGGTGGGTGGAAGCGAGGCCCCTAGCAAAGCTATCGGCGGAAAAGGTGGCTCAGTTTCTGGAAGAAGACTGGTTCGCGCGCTACGGGTCGCTTCGCTTGGTCACCGTTGACGGAGGGGCGGAGTTTCGGGGACGCCTGATGACGCTGGTGCAGAGTTGTGAAGCGAAATTCGGCCGCGTGACGGAATACTACCCGGAGGGCGCGGGGATGATCGAGCGGGGGCATCAGCCAATCAAGGATGCCCTGGTGAAAATGTGCGGTGAGGACGGCAAAAAGTGGCAGTTGGCACTCCCCGCGGTCCTTTTCGCCGATCGGATCTCCGTGAAGCGGTCAACGGGGTATTCGCCTTACGAGCTACTCTACGGGAAGCGGCCCGTGCTTCCCGTGGACATCGAGCTGAACACGTTTTTGGGCGTGGATTGGTGGAAGGTTAAGACGTCCGCGTATCTGATCGAGGCGCGGGCTGAACAGCTCCTTAGGCGTGAGGAGACCTTGGGAAAGGCCGCGGAGCGGTTGAAGAAAACTCGGACGGCGTCAGTCCGCTATTGGGACAAGCGCTGTTCCCATCGGCTCTGGGATCCGCTGCGGAAGGGGGACCTGGTTCTGCTGTATAATTGGAGTCTGGAATCCCAGTGGGGCCGGCTTTTCGCCAACCGGTGGAACGGGCCGTACCGCGTGGCCTCTAAGTTCTTGGGCGGCAGCTACGGGCTTGAGGAATTGGACGGGACGCCGCTTAAGCGGAAGGCCGCGGCTTTGCACGTGAAACGCTTCTTCGCGCGCGGTTCCACTTCCTTCAACGAGACGGCGAGCGATGATTCGGGGCCCGGGGGCGAAGTGGTCCCAGAGTCGGACGACGGCGCGGATCGTTTGGATAGCAAAGTAGCGGCGCGCAAAGCGCGACCCCGGAGAAGTAGGAGGTTGCAGACGGCTGGGGACAGCTGTCAAGCTGGGGGGGGGCGCTAGGTGGTTAAGCTTTATTTGGTGAGGGGGGTGTTCTAGCCGGTTCACAGCCGGGACAACTAGACACCCCAGAATGTTTGTTTCCTTATGTTTTGGTTTGGGCTTGGCTTTGGATTGGTACTGGTTATGGTTTATTTATTGCAGGTACGCGGGCGCGTCGTGGCGTCGGGCCCGCAAACGCGAGGACAAGCCCCACGCACGGATGGCGGGACAAAGAGCTCTGCAAAAAAAAAAAAAAAAAAAAAAAAAAATGAAATGAATGAATGAAATAATAAATATAGGATATTTTCTTTCTCTTCTTTGGATTCGGGCTGTTTTCTTTCCTTTTTTTTTGTCTGTTTCTCTCCTGTTTCTTTCTTCAATGGACGGGCGCGACGGTCAGGGATGGTATGGACGCGGATTAAAGCTTAGCTTGGTAAGGGGGTGCTCTAGCCGGTTCACAGCCGGAACAACTAGACACCCCAGAATGTTTGTCCCCATCGCTTCTCCCTTATACTCCCGGTTGTGAGCGCGCGCTGTTGGCGCGGTGTTTGTTTTGTTTTGTAGTACGGGTATGGGGAACTGTGTGGCAGTCCGTCTGGGGCGGTCCAGGTACCTCTTTTCTTGGAATAACTGGTCACTTACGGTTTCTCACGGAGGGAGCGCGCGGACATGGATCTCAACCTCAACCTCACTCACACTCACTCCTCACGCGGACGCGAATCCCGGTCTTTCACTCACTTTCCACCCGGACGCGCGGACGCGGCCCTTTCTTTTCCTTGCGCAGCAATATGTATTTCTCCAACAAACGCGGTACAACAATAGGATAAGAAAAGTAGGCGGGAAGGGAGAAAAGGAAGGGGGTGGGGGGCGTCTAAGCCATTCGCATCATTTCCTCCATGTCCGCCCTTGATGATGCCAGTAGGGCCCGGTAAGACGCCAAGAACTCGCGCCGGGATTCTGAGGATTGGGCTCCGGGGGTCGCCAGGAAGTTGCGGAGCATCGCGGTCGACCGTTCCACGAAAGCCTCAAAGCCAGCCGCCGGGAGTGCCATCACGACCGGGATCTCCAGGATCTCAGGGGAGTTGAGGGAAGGCGGTGCCGGTGCTGGGACGGGGCTTGATCCGAACGAGCGAGGAGGTGATGAGGGGGTCCCCGGGGCATTGCGCGGCGTGCTCCGTCCATCTGGGGGCGATGACGGAACGATGATTGGGGACGGCGGAGGAGGGACCTTGGGGGTAGTAGGCCTCCCATCCGAGACCGCTGGTGACGCGGGCGGCGGTGGAGTACCTTGTGGAGCAGGGGCGAAAGGAGCCGGTGTAGGTGCCGGAGGGGGAACCGGGGCTGCAGCAGCGCGACACCGGAGAATCTCATCGAGTCGCGGGTCCCTCGCGCCTTCCCTCATCCGAACGCGGTCCGAACAGAATCGTAGGGCCCTCCGATAGTCGTCAACGGACGAGAAATCCTCCTTCCGCGGCGGTCCCGCGCGGCGAAAGGGGGAAGCCAAGTCGCGACCCTTGCTAGGCGGAGGGCGGCAGGAAGGGGAGCCCGGCGGAGTCCACGAGTCCTCCGAGATGGTGTCGTTGTCCGAAACCACGAACGGGTCGGGACGAGCCCTTTTGCGCAGCCTGGGGCGGGAGCCGAAGTTGGGGGGAGCTCGGGGCATGCCATTGCTAAGCGAGCAACGGCAATGGCCGCGACGGCAAGCGACACAGGCGCATCGACCAGGAGCGATTGAGCACGCGTGCCCATTCCGGGCGCAGAATTCGCAGGGGAGCATGATGGCGATGAGCGTGGGAGGGGAGTCGGTGGAGTGCAAGAAGAGGAGTGGGTATGGAGGAGCAGGGTGCGGGTAGTCGAGGTGGCGATGGGAAGGGACCTCTGGGGACAGAACTCAAGTTGGGGGGGGATGTGGTGTCATTATATAGCCTCGGGTCGGGGACTGCGTCGCGGCCTGCGCGCTCAGCATCTGGTAGGTTAGGCTCAGCAGTGGGGGTGCGCCGGTCCTCAGCAGTAGCCGCTGCGGGTTCAGCAGTAGCCGCTGCGGGCTCAGCAGTGGGCGCGGCGGGATCGAGCACGCGACTGCGGGCCGGGCCTGACTAAGGGAGGCGGGCCGCGACCTGCTTGGATGTCCGACTCACGGATGGAGCTGGGCCGACCAGGTTCTCGGAACGGCTAGTTGGGGGAGGAAAAAGCGGGGCAACAGCGGGGCTATATGCGTGGGCAGCCGCGCGCAAGCGCGGGCCGGCCACGGGACGGGAAATCCACGACGGCGTGTCGGGTGGATGCGCGCAAGCGCGGCGAACTTTGGGTATTGCGCGGCGGAGGGCCGCGCCACGAAAAGACGAACCGGATGCGCGTAATGACAGGCGAGCTGGCGGGGATAGGGTATGGGTATGGGTTGGGGGATGGGTCAGGGTTCTGGGTCTAGGGTTCCTTCTTCATGGTTGCCAGTCTGTCTTTGTGCTTGTACTTAGGTTAGGGTTGAGGGGGAGGGCTCCAGTACCTTTCCCCTCGACTCCGGGTTTTAGGGGGGGGGATGGATCCATCTTACGATATATCTCTATCTTTCTAGATCTCTCTCTCTCTCTCTCTCTCCCGGAGAAAAGGAAAGGAAGCATTCTTGGTCTTACAGACGCTAGAACCATTGATCCCATAACTAGGGACAACTTTGTGAGGGATAACCTCTAAAGTTTCCACAGTGGAAAGAGGAACTTACCTGATCCTAGTACCCTGGGTGTTGATGGTGCAATCTCTTGGTTGCACAAGAAGAGGAGACACCCAGGATCCAGGATCAGTGAGGTAGATAAGTTCGAGCTGGACACTGGATTTGAAGTTGGAGTATCTGCACTCGGGTGACAAGTCCAGATGTGCGGGTGTTGCTACGTTGAGGAGTCAACATGACAGAGGGAAAAAGAAAGACAGAAGGAAAAAGAAAAAGAGCTCATAGACTGAGGGTAAGAAAGGAATGAAACAGCACACAACACACAACAATGCAGAAAGGACAGAGGGTTAGTAGACAGCTCATTCTCAGCATTATCAGGAACCCAAGATTGATTCCAACATCCTCCCTTGCTGAGAATGCGTTCAGCAGAATCCCAGATTGGATAGAGAGGTGATCAGTTTGGGATGGCTGAGAGGCTTGGTGAGGAAATTGGCTAGATTTGCTTGTGACGACACCTTTGTTAACACAATGTTACCTTTTTCAATCTCCTCACGAATTTAATGGAATCGGAGTTCCATATGTTTGGAGTGGAAGCCGGAGTGATTTGCTTGATTCAGGGCAAGTTTGATGGCACCCTCGTTGTCTTCAAATAGAGTTGATGGGTTTGAACCGCTTCCAGGGAAAACTTGATGTATTAGGGAGTTTAGCCATGAGATCTCCTTCACAGCATTGGCCATGGCCTTGTATTCAGCCTCTGTTGTAGATAGAGATAGTGTTGGTTGGCGTCTGGATTTCCAGTTGATGAGGTTTCCCAACCACCTGATGGAGATTCCCAAGACTGATCTCCTGGTGCTCGGGCAGGTCGCCCAATTGGCGTCAGCGAATGCAGCAAGAGTTTTGTCGTCATGTCTGAGAAAGTTCAGCCCCCAGGTGGAGGTATGTTTGAGATAGTTGAGGGTCTTAAGAGCAGCATTGAAATGATGGTGGGCTGGATTATTCAAGAACTGCGCTAGATAGTTCACGCAGAATGTGATGTCGGGGCGTGTACAGCAGCTTAGATGGTTCAGCTCTCCTATGATTTTCCGGTAGTTGTGATCCGACTTCTCGAATTCAAGATGCTCTTCGTCAGTTGCAGGCAGCAGCTTGCCGCCAGGTTGGAAAGGAGTGGAATGCGTTTTGAACGCCGGGAGGTTGTAGCTGGGAAGTATATGCTGTATGTAGGTGTCTTGGTGCAGTTTGATCCCTGTCGAGGTGGCTTCTACGTTCATCCCTAGTAGTAGTGAGGGTTGGCCAAGATCCTTGATGGTGAATTGGGACCCAAGCGCCGTAATAAATTCCTCCGGCTTCCTGCTGAAGACGGCTATGTCATCAACGTGGACATAGAGCCATGTGTCTTTGCTCCAGAACACGCAATGGTCAGCGTCGCAGCGGTTGAATCCAATGCTAAGGAGCCAGTCGGTCAGAGTAGTGTACCAGGCATACGGTGCTTGCTTCAGTCCGTAGAGCGCCTTCAGGAGCTTGAGCGTCTTGCCAGGGGTGACATGGATGTTTGAAGGCGGCTTGATGTAGACAGTTTCTTTGATTGGCGCATTTAAGAATGCAGATTTCACGTTGACTTGGTGGAATTTCAGGCCTTGGGACGCTGCAAAGGAAATGAGTACCCAAAGTGAAGCTTTGTTGCCGGTAGGTGAGAAGGTGTTGAGATAGTCGCGGCCCCATTTTTGGTGGAAGCCCTGGGCGCAAAGCCTGGCTTTGAACTCCGTGATCCGATTCCTTGAGTCCCGTTTGGTTCTAAAAACCCACACGCAGTTGATTGGCACGGATTCGGCGGTCGAGTCAACTTCTTTCCAGAAGTCATAAGATATGAGGTTGAGTTCCTCTACACGCATTGCTTTGATTCACTCGTTGCAGTACTTTGAGGCTAGGGCTTCTTTGAGGTTGGCCGGATCTTTGTATTCTGAGTCACAGATGAGGTATAGTTGAGTTCGACCGATGGTGGAGTCTTCGCAACGGGGACCCGGGAGGATGTTGTTGGGGGTTATGCGATTGTACGACGGGGTGATTGGTGTTGGCGAGGAGCTGGTGAGTGAGACAGAGGAGTCGGAGTTGGAGTTGTTGGGGGGGGGAGAGGGAAGTGTCAGCTTCAGCTTTATCCAGAATGGAAAGAAAATTAGGCCCGGAGTTTGTATCATGAAACATGGTATGAGGAGAGGAAATGGAAGGAAAAATGGATTTGCAGAAAACAACATTTGCAGTTATATATATTTTTAAGGTGGCAGGATCTAAACATCTGTACGACGAAAAGTCGTTAACATACCCCAGCAAAATGCACTTCTTGCTAGTGGGGGCCAGCTTTGATTTGCAAAGATGCTTCGGAATCAGGGAGTAGCCAAGGCATCCAAACGGTTTGAGGAAGTCCAGGTTGGGATCTTTATTGAGCCAGAGCTTGTACGGGATGTTATTTGATTGGGTTCAAGACGGCAGAAGGTTGAGTAGGTGCATGGCCGTGTCGACGGCCTCATCCCAGTAGGTGAGTGGCAGTCGACTTTGGGAGAGCAGGCATTGAGCTTTCTGGAGAATGGAGCGGTTTGTTTGCTCGGCTAGGCCATTCTGTTGGGGTGTATAGGCAGGGGCAAAGTTCTGAACCATACCTTGAGCTGAACATTAGTCCTTGAGTGTGGTTGACGTGAACTCCCCTCCGTTGTCTGAGATAAGGGTTTTCACTTTCTTTTTCGTTTGTCTTTTGGCGGTGGCCATAAAGTTGATGAGGGCCTTTTCCGCCTTGCTTTTGGACTTGAGGAAAGATACAGCCTTGAAACCGGTGTGTTTATCCGTAATTGCTAGGAAGTACAGGTTACCGGAGCATGATTGAACAGATAGGGGACCCACCAGGTTGAAGTGTAGGGCTTCCAGCGGGTCTTTCACAGCCTTGAAGTGGTGGTTGAAGGGAGTGGCTGTGCCCTTGCAAGTTTTGCATATTTCGCACACGCCCTTGGTGTCCTTGTTGGAAAGATTGAGAAGTTTCAAGACAGATGGATTGGGGTGCCCCAGTTGGTGATGCCAATTGATCGCGTTGGAGTTGGTTTTTATGAACACACTGGGGTCCTCCTTGGGTTGTATGAATTTCACTCCGCACAATTTGGTTAGTCTGTTGTGGGTGCTGCCTATAAAGGAGAAGTTGTCCAGGGTCACCTCGATTCCCAAGTGACCAACCCTATCAAATACTGCCTTCCTTGACTTCAGCTGAGTGAGGGATATCAGTGATTGATTTAGGGAAGGTATGAGAAGGACGTTTTCCAAAACCAATACCCTTCCTTCATGGTTCTTGATAACAGCACTGCCAATGTGTGTGGCTTTGAGACCAGTATTGGGAGAACCGGTGCCAACTTCAACGGCTATGGCTTTGGGTTGGTTAAGGTATTGAGGATGTGATGGCTTGATCCTGAGTCAAGAACGGGCAGTCTGTAGGACTCTTTGGAGAAGGGGTTTTTGAGGTAGAGTTGGGCATTGAAGTGGAGCTCGGCGGCTTCAGGTCCAGGCAGTTGGTCCTCAGATTTTTGACCTGATGCATTGAGATGGACAGCAGACTTGGAGGAGTTATTGTCAGGGCGCAGGTGCGGGTGGAGAAACCAGCATTTGCTTTCTGGGTGGTCAGACAGTGGATTGTGATGGCCCTTAGAACACGGGTGTTTGGGTCGAGGACGGGATTTTGACTTGGAACCCGTTTTGACGAGAGCTGTGGGCTTGGGAGCGTCATTGTTGATTTCCTTGGGATTCTTACTTTGAGATTTTTCGAGGTGAATGACTTCTTGCAACTTGTTTAAGACGTTTGTTGGATTCAGCAGGAGCTCATCGTTCAGAAGAATGGTATCAACGATGTGGTAGAAATTGCTGGGAAGTTTCGCCAGTATTGTGTAGCTTAGGATGTTGGGTGGAACCTCGAGCTTGACAACTGACAGCTTGTTCATCGTTTTTTGGCATTCTTGAATGTATGTCGCCAAATCACCTTTGTATTGGGATCAGATGAAATTGAGCCAGATGCGGCCTTGGTTGTTGGTCGATTTGGAAGCGTATCGTTCCAGCAGGCTGTTCCAGATTGCGTGAGGATCACCGTCATTATCTTTGTTGATGACAGCGTCAAAGGCTGTGTCTCCTAGATGTTGGATGATAACGTCGGCATCTTCGTACAGCTTCTTCTTCTGAGGTGCATTGAGGGGAGAGGGCGGTGGTTCAAGGACGTAGTTCAGGATGCCTTTGCAACGCAAATAACTTTTAAGTCGGAGACTCCATGACGGAAATTTCTCATTGGTGAGAAGAGGAATATTCAATTTGGTTGAGCTTGGGGCATCTTTGTTGTCCGACATGATTCTTGTGACCTGGCCTTTGGGACTGTAAATCTGAAGTTGGAAGGTTTTAGGCTAATAAGGCCAGTAGATTTCAATTGTCAGATAAGCTAAGGTGACTGATGAAAAGGAGAAAAAATGAAGAAAAGGACAAGGATAACAGCTATGAACCTAATAAGGCCAGGTTGCGAGTGGGGTCAGACACAGAGCAGAGTAAGCAACAGATGAGGTCCGACGCAGGGTTGATGGAATTGTGAGTGGTCGGTGAGCAGTAAGTTTGAAGGGATTTGCCTTGAGGTTCAGTTGGAGGCATTGCTGATCAGATTCTTTAGTTGGAGATTACCAAGAGCGGAAAGAGGAACTTACCTGATCCTAGTACCCTGGGTGTCGATGGTGCAATCTCTTGGTTGCACAAGAAGAGGAGACACCCAGGATCCAGGATCAGTGAGGTAGATAAGTTCGAGCTGGACACTGGATTTGAAGTTGGAGTATCCGCACTTGGGTGACAAGTCCAGATGTGCAGGTGTTGCTACGTTGAGGAGTCAACATGACAGAGGGAAAAAGAAAGACAGAAGGAAAAAGACAAAGAGCTCATAGACTGAGGGTAAGAAAGGAATGAAACAGCACACAACACACAACAATGCAGAGAGGAAATAGGGTTAGTAGACAGCTCATTCTCAGCATTATCAGGAATCCAAGATTGATTCCAACAGCTCAAGTCACTAGCAACCTGGTTTGCTACTTTCTGGGCTGTGATTGGCCCTTTGCAATGTGTATGCGTTTTGAACAGAAATTCACGCCTGTTTGCAACCCAGAGGTTGCAAATATAACATTGGCCTTTTTTTTATGGAATTCTGGACAACAGCCTAATTTGTCCACCATGCCAGACAGAACTGGGATTTTATTTTCCATTTTTTGACTCCTTTGATTTTTTTCCTTTTTCTTCAAATATGTTGTTTTTTTAATTCTAATTTTGTTTTTTTTTTGGATTTTTTCTCCCCATCAACATGGTGGATGACTTTGGAGAAGTTGTCCACCTCCCTTCAGGAATTCTTTGCATGCCTCCCTTGCGGGAATGGGGAGGCAGGCAGGGGTCATTCTTGAAACTAAAAACTGCAAGGTTTATGGAAAACTTTGGCCAATTTATTTATTTTTCTGGAAATAAGAGGATTCACACAAACGAGGGGGGAAAAAAATCAAAGATAATTGAAAAAAAAAAAGAAAAAAAAATCCAAAAAAATCCAAATGACCTTGGGGAGGTGGATTACTTAGCCTAAGTCATCCACCACCTTAATAGGGAAAAAATACTACAATAAAAATAAAAATAAACATAATCCAAAAAAACCAAAAAAAAGCCACAAAAACCAAAAAAACCAAAAAAAAACAAAAACAAAAAAATACAAAAATCACAAAAAATCACAAAAAAAACACAACAAAAAAGGGAAAAAAATCAAAAAAATCAAAACAAATCCTGAAAAATATTTGGGTGCTGTGAAATGAGATTCATGCTCCTTCCCTACTTTATGGGATTGCAGAAGAGTGCACTTTGTATCAAAAATTTAACGTTTTATGGTCTTTTGCAAACATGGTTTTTAGATAGGATAAGATTGTGTTTAAGGAGCAAAATCATAATTCCAAAGGTATTTTTTTAAATCTTCCACCCAAATTTGAAAATAAAAAAAAAGAAGAAAATAAAATGAAATAAAAAACCAAAAATAAACAAAAATCAAGAGAATTGTTTTTCTCATGCCACTCTCTCTTAAATGAATGATTATTTTATGCCCCCATGAAATTTTGTATGCATGGGAATTTCCTTGGTCTAGGTTAGTTCCATATACTGGTGATTTGAATTCAACCAAGTTGTGGGAAAAGCCACTGGACCACATTGGGTTCTGCCAGCTGAAATTGTTGGTCCTTCCCTTCTATATAGGATTGTACACCAGTGCAGTGAGTAACCTCAATGTACTGTTTGATGATGCTTCAAAAGGCAGTTTGTAGTGAGGATGAGCTAGTGTTTAAGGATAAAAATGATCATTCTAGAAAGTTTTTCACCCTCACCAAAATAAACTTTGAAAATGAAAAAGAAACATTGTTTTTATAAGAAAATGACCATTAAGAAAACAAAAAAATTGAATTGAAAGAAATTTCAAAAAATAAAAAAAAATGAATGGAAAACAAGTTAAACAGTAATTGAGAAAAAAACAATCATATAAGAAGCAGAATGATTTTTTAAGACCCCCTGGTCAGTTTAAAAAAATCATTGAAGTACTGGGTTTGCTTGCATTTTCATCTTATATGTCTGTTTTTATATTTCCAAGAAAAACAATACAGAAAAATTATAAAAGAAATTTAAATCCCAATCTGTTTCTAAAATAGATCCCTTTAAGAATTTACACTGAAAAATTAATTATATTCTTCTTAAGTATTGTTTATTTTTTTATTAATATTTAACAAAGGCAAGGATTCAAAATGCAGATCAACCATTTTACCACCCTTTTTATTTGAACTTATTTTCATGGTGATAAATATTTCACAGGCTAAAAGCTCTGCTTAAGATGAAAAATGTTTTTTTAAATCTTATAATTTTATTCTAAATCTCTGATAAGAAAGAAAATTTGATCCCTGATATTAATAAAAAAAGAATCTTGAAATGGATGTGATTTTCAAAGTCCATTTACATTGAATCCAATCTTAAGAAGCCTATAAAACATCAAAAAAATGCCAAGAAGATATTTTAAAGATTTTGAATGGATTCCCCACAATTCCAAGTCTTTAAATCAGAAAAAAAAATTGAATGAGAGGTAAAAGGAAAAGTCCCAATAATGCATTGAGACTTTTTTTTTATTTTCCTGGTTTTTGAGTTTATTTTTGAAGGTTTTAAATTAATTTGAAAAGTCTGAATGGTTATTGAGAAGGCCTTTGCATCCTAATGTACAAGGCTTCAGTGTTATAACTTTTTCAAAAAAATCCTTGAAACATCTGTGTTTCCAACAAGATTTCTTTGTGTGCAGAAATTCAATGGCATGTAACATATTTTTGTATTTCAGAGTAGGGTTTGTGAAAAAAATAATGGCCAGAATAAAAAAAAAGTGTTGAAAAAAATCAAAATTAAGAAAAAAAAAAGAAAAAAAAAGGATAAATCAAAAATATAAAAATCAAAATGCAAAATCAAAATGAAAATGAAAACAAAAAGAAAAATTTGAATTTTCATGTATATATGAAAAGCTCAATACAAGAAAAAAGTCAAAACAAAAATTAAAATTAACTTTGATTTGAGGTATAATTATTCATGAGAATATTGATTTTTCTTCAAATTCTAGTTTTATGGATCTGAGAATCCAGGTCATTCTTTTTGCAATTTTTTAAAGACAATGTTCTGAATTTTTCTTTTTCAAAAATAAGATCAGTACAATCACTGGGATTTAATAAATGCTTGAAAGAGAAATTAAAAACAAAACATTTAGTCTATAAATAAGAATCAAATTTCCTTTTATCAATTAAGTTGATAATATTTGATTATGAATCTTGATACAAATCCAGTAAAAGTTTCATGCAACACAGGTCTGAACCAAAATTCTCAACAGTTGTAAGAAAAATATGAAATTATGAATAAATACATAAATTCCCAATTCTTCCTGTTATTTAAGAATTTTCAATTCAATTCATGCATTACATGAATATTTTGCAGCAATATTCTGAGGCAATTCAGGAATCAATTTGATGTTTAACTCCAAAAATTCAACAAAGGTAAATCAGGCTGAACTCACCATCCCAGGTGCTACACCTTCCAGCAGGTGCAGCCATTTTTTTCATGGTGATTTTATAGAAATCATCAGCATTATCAATTATTAGAATCTAGCTGCACAGCTCAACAGATTAAATCAATAGAAAAGTAACTAAATAAACAATCTAATTTAACAGTATGTCCCTGCACCCTCATGATACTAATTTTGGTTGGGATTCTCTATGAGGAGAGAAACCCAGAAATTAAAACATATTGCATTCTCAAATTCCTAAATCAATATTCAATCAAGTCCACATATACCATTATCCGCTAGGTTACAACCAGAGATGCACTTATTTTTACAGATGGATATTATGATGTGGAAAAAGGAGATGGATCTGCCACCATTGTCCTCATTGCTAAAAATCAAACTAACGTTTTGACACGTAACGGAATCTACCACCCCAATCAAAAATGAAAAAAATGGTTTTGATAACTGGGGTGAAACAAATGGAAAACTTGGAAAGACAGTGTTTTTAATGCTTCAAAAAATTCACAGATAATAAGGGGGTGATACTCCAAAAAATGAATCCATTATCAAAGAAACCCAGAAAAATTTTTTTTTGCAAGCTCATGAAATCCTTATCTAAAATAACAATAAAATTACAGATATATTTCATTTGGTGCCTGGGCCACATGGGGATCAAAGGAAATGAGATAGCAAAATAGATGGTAAATAAAGCAGCAAATATTGGGATGGAAGATTCTTTCACCCTACTCAGTAATCTAAAAAAAGGGAGAAGTAAAGTTCTTGAAGATCAATCAAGTATGGAAATAAAACTGGAAAAATGCATTCCAAACATAGAAAATTGAGTATTGGCTGTATTGAAACAACTGGCATCAGGTAGCTGTAGCCTAAATGGCTATACGTTCCAAATAAGGAAAGTAAACAACCCCTCATGCCCATTGTGTTAATTGTTTTTAATGATTTTGCTGTGGCTTTTTTTTTGATTGTGGCCATTACTTTTTTCACAACCCTTACACTTAAATACACATATATTTTACATGCTCTTGATGCTCTGCACACACAGGCACTTCCTTGAAAACACTGGCACTTGATGGAGTTTTTCTTGCGAAATTTATAGCACTACAGCCTTTAATGTTGTTCAGCATTTTATATTGGTATTTAAATTCCCTTTGGAAAAACTTTCAGAAATTTTGAATTATTTTGAGAACTTCAAAAATATGTTCAAAAACAAAGGAAGAAAAAAAGTCTCAATGTATTTTGGAAATTTTCTTTTTATTTGTCACTGAACTTCTTTTGGTGTTTCAAAAACTTGGAATATTTGAAAATCAATTCAAAATCTTTGAAATATCTTTTTGGGATTTGGTTCATTTATTCAAGACTTCTTATCATTGGATGCAATAAGAAAAAGATTTGAAATAACACATCCTTTTCAATGTGTTTTTCAAAATCAAGAATCAAAGTGTCCTTCTTGTCAATTATATAGAATATCATTTGAAGATTGTAAAAAAGAGGATTTGAAATGGCAATCAAATCGTTTACCACATAAAATATTAATCCCAGTGAAAATCAGTCCAAATAAAAGTTGTGGAAAAAGGGGTGGCCTAAATTTTGAAATTTTTTTGGGTTAAATTTTTATAAAAAAATGAAAAATGTTTAATTGAAATATAGGGTAATGTTAAATTCACGGCTCCGGTCCTGTGGGAGCCTTGCAGGGCCCCAAAAGGCCTGTGGGAGTCGTGTAGGGCCCCACACTACCTGTGGGAGTTGTGCAGGGTTCCACACGACCTGTGGGAGTTGTTTAGGGCCCCTCAACGCGTGCGGGCCCATAAACTACTCCATAGCTTTCATAATTTATTATTTATTATCATTTATCATTTATCATTTATTATTTATTATTCATTATTCATTATTTATTATTTATTATTTATTATTTATTATTAATTATTAATTATTTATTATTTATTATGTATTATTTATTATTTATTATTTATTATTAATTATTAATTATTTATTATTTATTATTCATTATTCATTATTTATTATTTATTATTGATTATTTATTATTTATTATTTATTATTTCTTATTTATTATTTATTATTTATTATTTATTATTTATTATTTATTATTTATTATTTATTATTTATTATTTATTATTTATTATTTATTATTTATTATTTATTATTTATTATTTATTATTTATTATTTATTATTTATTATTTATTATTTATTATTTATTATTTATTATTTATTATTTATTATTTATTATTTATTATTTATTATTTATTATTTATTATTTATTATTTATTATTTATTATTTATTATTTATTATTTATTATTTATTATTTATTATTTATTATTTATTATTTATTATTTATTATTTATTATTTATTATTTATTATTTATTATTTATTATTTATTATTTATTATTTATTATTTATTATTTATTATTTATTATTTATTATTTATTATTTATTATTTATTATTTATTATTTATTATTTATTATTTATTATTTATTATTTATTATTTATTATTTATTATTTATTATTTATTATTTATTATTTATTATTTATTATTTATTATTTATTATTTATTATTTATTATTTATTATTTATTATTTATTATTTATTATTTATTATTTATTATTTATTATTTATTATTTATTATTTATTATTTATTATTTATTATTTATTATTTATTATTTATTATTTATTATTTATTATTTATTATTTATTATTTATTATTTATTATTTATTATTTATTATTTATTATTTATTATTTATTATTTATTATTTATTATTTATTATTTATTATTTATTATTTATTATTTATTATTTATTATTTATTATTTATTATTTATTATTTATTATTTATTATTTATTATTTATTACTTATTATTTATTATTTATTATTTATTATTTATTATTTATTATTTATTATTTATTATTTATTATTTATTATTTATTATTTATTGTTTATTATTTATTATTAATTATTAATTATTAATTATTTATTATTTATTATTTATTATTTATTATTTATTATTTATTATTTATTATTTATTATTTATTATTTATTATTTATTATTTATTATTTATTATTTATTATTTATTATTTATTATTTATTATTTATTATTTATTATTTATTATTTATTATTTATTATTTATTATTTATTATTTATTATTTATTATTTATTATTTATCATTTATTATTTATTATTTATTATTTATTATTTATTATTTATTATTTATTATTTATTATTTATTATTTATTATTTATTATTTATTATTTATTATTTATTATTTATTATTTATTATTTATTATTTATTATTTATTATTTATTATTTATTATTTATTATTTATTATTTATTATTTATTATTTATTATTTATTATTTATTATTTATTATTTATTATTTATTATTTATTATTTATTATTTATTATTTATTATTTATCATTTATTATTTATCATTGATTATTTATCATTTATTATTTATTATTTATTATTTATTATTTATTATTTATTATTTATTATTTATTATTTATTATTTATTATTTATTATTTATTATTTATTATTTATTATTTATTATTTATTATTTATTATTTATTATTTATTATTTATTATTTATTATTTATTATTTATTATTTATTATTTATTATTTATTATTTATTATTTATTATTTATTATTTATTATTTATTATTTATTATTTATTATTTATTATATATTTTTTATTATTTATCATTTATTATTTATTATTTATTATTTATTATTTATTATTTATTATTTATTATTTATTATTTATTATTTATTATTTATTATTTATTATTTATTATTTATTATTTATTATTTATTATTTATTATTTATTATTTATTATTTATTATTTATTATTTATTATTTATTATTTATTATTTATTATTTATTATTTATTATTTATTATTTATTATTTATTATTTATTATTTATTATTTATTATTTATTATTTATTATTTATTATTTATTTTTTATTTTTTATTTTTTATTATTTATTCTTTATTCTTTATTCTTTATTCTTTATTATTTATTATTTATTATTTATTATTTATTATTTATTATTTATTATTTATTATTTATTATTTATTATTTATTATTTATTATTTATTATTTATTATTTATTATTTATTATTTATTATTAATTAGGGGGTATCAAAGTTAACCAAACCCGCCATTTTTTAATGGCGGGTTTCAACCCAAATCCGCCATTTCAAACCCACCATTAAAAATCAAAAAAACCCACTTATTTCAGATCAGAAGTGTCAAAGTTAACCTGAAATAAGTGGGTTTTTTCAAATAAAGTATTTAAATGCATCCACCAACCGTCCGCGTCATACACCCCTGTCTTCCCACCTCCTTCTACCTCCAACCTCATCGGAAAATTTTTTACCCCCACCCTCATCATAAAATTGATTGACCACTCTCATCACTTTATCGCTCTCATCACTTGATCACTCTCATCCACTTCATCGCTCTCAAAACTTCATCTCTCTTAAAACTTCATCACTCTCATCACTTAACCGCTCTCATCACTTGATCACTCTCATCCACTTTATTGCTCCAAAAAATTCATCACTATAATCACTTAACCGCTCTCATCACTTGATCACTCTCATCCACTTTATTGCTCTCAAAACTTCACCACTCTCATCACTTAATCGCTCTCATCACTTGCATAGCCCAAACTCTTTCAAATGGCCCCTCAGCGAACCTCCCCCCACAAGTCCAACACACCCAAGAGAACATCGCCAAGGAACTCCACAACAAACAATCCTCCCCCATCAGCTTCCAAGGGCTCAAGTCAGCTCAAGAGAGCTGATCACATCATCCTGGTAAACTGGCTGAAAATTCCCTCCAACTACGATGCCTGCTTTGGATCCGACAACAAAACACGTTTTGGCCAACCTCAATCCTCTAAGGTCAATGGTTATCTCCTGATGGCCAATGAACTCAAGAACAAAACAAAAGGTAGGCTGGCTCTGTCATCCAAACAGATGAGGGAGCGGTTCAAAAACTATTGATCCAAGTACAAAAAGGCCCACTCCATGTCTATCTCCACTGGCTTTGGTATCACCGACTTGGACAAAGCCAAAGGAATCAACTCGGTGGTTGATAAGTTGGACTCCATTTGTCCTTTTTATATTCAAATGGATGAAATCTTCGGAAAGAAGGCCAACATCACCCCCCTAGCTGCTTTCGATGCCCAACAATCCGATTCCGTTGATGCCAAGGACTTGGCTGGGGATGCTCAGCCTACCAACAGGGACCTTGATCAAACCTTGGCCTTGGAGTGGCCCCCATCTGATGACAAGGAGGATATTCAAACACAATCGGCTCCAATCACTTCTACTTTGGCATTGATTGATCAGTCAATCCCGAACTTGGACCCCTCACTTCCTTCTTTTGATTGCTCTCTTCCTGGGGCAGAACAACTGGAGAACTTGCCCAATGAGGAGGATGTTATTCCTGGATCACCATTGCCATCAACATTGGCTCAAGTAAGGAACTAAATTGTTTTTGATTCTGTCTGGTTGCTCCTGACTGATTTACATTGTAAAAAAACAGGCTCATCCATTTTTGATTGGCCAAAAACTCAAGCCAATGGGGCCTCCCACATTGCCTTCAAATACTAGTGAGGACTTTCAGACTCAAACCTCCTCTTCCAAGGGTAAGCAAAAGGCCTCCAATTCCATCAATGTCAACCCAAGAAGTCATCAAAAGAGGAGAAACACTTCCAGTTTTTCGGGCTTTGAAGAAATCATGGAGAAGCAAGATTCATGTAAGTTTATTGATTCAATATCCTTGCTTTCAAAATCATGCTCATTGCCATTCCCCTTTAAAAAACAGTGAAATCACAAATTGAATCAGATAAACTTCAGTTTGAAAAGCAAAAGTGGGTTCGCCAACTGGACATGGATGGTCAAAAGCAGCAAGCCAAGACTTTGGCTAATCAACAAAAATTGGATGCTGAGTGGAGGTTGAAACAAGCTGAGCTAGAGTTTCAAAAAGAGGAAAAGGAGAAGGATCGGCAGCAAGTGCAACTGGAAAAGGAGAGGGAACAACAGGCAAACAAAAAAAAGGATAAGGTATCAGTAGCTTTGGCTTGCATTGGCAGTGGTAGATTGGTAGAAGAAATACAGCAGATTACTCAAATGCTGGGCTTGTAAATATATTTGCATGGATGAAAGAGAAACAAATTATTTTTTACTACAACAATGTTTGAGAGCATTCTTAACCCCACCAATATACAAATCTTTTTTGTTTTTATTGATATTTTTTTCTCTAGAGTAAATTTGGCTGTTTTTCATGTGCCTACAAGTGCTCTGAGTTTTTTTATTAATTTGGAGTGACATGGCCATTCTGGTATGGGTTGCTGTGTCCACAGCTGGAAAGGTACAGTGCTTGTACTTGTTAGCCGCCCAAACCATTTTGACTATACCTTTTTGCTTGAAATCAATTCCAAAGCCAAGGTCAGGAAAAACAAATTGACTGTCCAAAACTTGATATTCATCCGTATCTTCAATAAGTCCACCATTCGATTTTTTGGTTGGGACCACAAGTAAAAAGGAATAGCCAGAGATGTTGCCTTTGTCAATATGAGGAGAATTGTAAAAAGAATCCAAGGTGAAAGTGAGGTTTGGGGAGCAATCAAAAGGTGTAGGCTTGGGACAAAATTCCAACGAAGAGAAAGAGGGGATGTTGCTGTCCTTCATGGTATCACGGTTTGATTCAAAGGCAAGTTTGGCCAAATTACAAAACATTTGTCCTAAAATTCGGGATACTTTGTTGGCCTTCAAGTTGAGGACAGCGTACTCTTGAGGAGAAGATCTAATGGATGATTTCTTCACATAACATCCAAATAACTCCAAAGGGTTCATCAATTTTCGCCAACCAATCGCCCACATTTTTCCACCCCAAGATCTTGAGGGACCAACCGGGTTGACAAATTTTTTTGAACTGTGAAGGAATGTCGTCACAAAGTTCATATCTTTCTTATCTTGCTCAGATAGTTGATCCAAAGGCACAAATTCAATGACGGCAACAAGAGCATGGTGATCAGATTGGTTGAGAACAATAACTTTTCCATGGTGGAAGAAGTGGAAAGCCCCAATTGTCTGTTTTGCTTGCTTAAATTCTTCCTGGGTGGGTTTTCAAGGTTTGTTTTTCTTCTCAGCCATGATAGCAGGGTACAGATCCAAAGGGCATAGCTTTCGTCTAGACCAGGCAAACTTTTCCTTGATCAAGTCGTCAGTCACCTCCAAAGAAATTTCCAAATCCCTCATTTGAGCCCTCCTTTTTCTACAATTCCTCTGCTTGCCACCTCTCTTTATGTTTTTCATACCATCTCCTTCCACCTTTTTTGCCCTCCCAGGCACTTGCTGCACCCAAGGTGAGGATCAAGGTGAAATTTGAATGGATGTATAACATTTTGAGTTTGGTAGGCATTGAAGGAATGGATATCAAAAAAGGGGTTGGAAAAACAAAAAGACCGGTCAAACAAATAAAAAAAAAAAAATTTCCGCAACGTTCTCATTATGGAAACAGTGGGATTAAAAAAATCAAAAAGAGATGAAAATCAATGATTCCTCTGCTTGCCACCTCTCTTTATGTTTTTCATACCATCTCCTTCCATCTTTCTCCCTCCCAGGCACTTGCTGCACCCAAGGTAAGGATCAAGGTGAAATTTGGATGGATGTATAAGCCAGTGAAGGAATCAATAGATATCAAAAGAATAGAATTAGATGGGGAGGAGTGGTAATGATGAGGAGCCGCAGCCGGCATCATACTAGGCAAACCAGACTGTCCCAGGATGTAGCTTGGTTGGCGTAAGACTTGAGAGAATGTGTTCTGGCCGAGCTCAAAAACCTAAAAAAAAAAAAAAAAAAAAAAAAAAAAAAAAAAAAAAAAAAACAATTGGGAAGTCAGTTCCTTTACCCTACAAAAACCCTGCATTGATTGGCCAATCGATTCGCAATCAATCGCTCAATCAATTTGCAATCAATCGGGCAATCGATTGGCAATCGATCAATGGCCAATCGCTTGATTGAAGAGAGGAGAAATTGGAGGAGGGGAGGGGCTCACCTTGAGGGATTGACCTTGAGGGATTGACCAAGGTATCCAGGGGGGGACTACAGGTTGAATGATCAAAGGATCAGCAACTGGTGAGGGGAAGGAAGAGGAAGAGCGTGAAGGGGGCTTACCGGCATTAGGAGGAGGGGATTCAGTGAGTGAGGTGAGATGAGGTGGTGGTGATTAGTGAGGTGGTTTGGTGAGGAGGAGGCAGGGTTTGACCGGTGAGTGAGTGGGGTGGATCCAGGGGGGGACTAAAGGTTGAATGATCAAAGGATCAGCAAATGGTGAGGGGAAGGAAGAGGAAGAGCGTGGAGGGGGCTTACCAGGATTAGGAGGAGGGGATTCAGTGAGTGAGGTGAGATGAGGTGGTGGTGGTGAGTAAGGTGGTGGTGATGAGTGAGGTGGTTTGGTGAGGAGGAGGCAGGGTTTGACCGGTGAGTGAGTGGGGTGAGGTTGAAGGGGTTGAGTGGTGAGGGGGAGGGGGGTGGCATTTGGTGAGTGGCAGGGTTTGAGGTGGAGGTGTTTTTGGATTCAAGTCCACTAAAAAAAAAATAAAAAAAAAACTCAGCCTATGAATCTTGGGTGAACAACCAAAACCAAAAAAATACGGTGAAGGGAATTTTTACCAATTTCAAAATCAAAAATAACTCATCAAAGCAAACAAGGGTGAGAGGAAGAATCCGCTCTCTCATAGAAGAAGATGAGGGACCAGATGAGACAGGGATGACTTGAGGCGGATCAGGAATATCATCTTGGAATATTTCATCCCATTCATCTTTGATGTTGGCCAAAAGGTTGTGAAGGATTACACAAGTGATAATCCAGTTGATGAGGAACCTCATATCTTTGGAACATTGGAGCTGGTTTCGCATCTCCCGTAAGCTGGCCCATCTTCCTTTCAGAATTCCTATGGCATGCTCAATCCGAACTTGTGATTGGGCAAGATGATAGTTAAAATCAGTTTTTCCTTGATCATTGGACAAAACATTCCGGTATGCTTGAACTACATATTTCCCACTACCATAAGCCGAATTGGCCAGAAGGTATTGATCTTGGTCAAAGTAGATCTCTGGTTGTTGGGCAATCCGCATCCGATTGAAAACATATGAATCATGACAAGAACCTGGAAGGCCAGCATGGAGGGAGATGAACTTCTTGTTGTTATTGCAAACAAGTTGTAGTGCCACGGAGTATCTACACAAAGAGATGGAACATATTTGGTCAGTGTTTGATCCAAAGTTTTATCATAGCGATTGGAAAAGAAATGAATCAATTGCCTTTTTTTACAATCAAAATAGTGGTTGCCATCTAGGTTGGGTTTTTGACTCAAGGGGATTGTGGTTCCATCAACAAAACCAATGCAACCAGGAAAGCCTTCTCTCTCCATTACTTGAGATATCTCCTTGCGTTCTTCTTTGGTTGGCCATGAAAGGACCGAGCAACGGAAAGATAGGATAGCAATCATGACTCTTTTGGTTTATAAGTCAATGCTTCCGTAACTGACTGAGAATAGATTTTCCAATCAATGGATTGCTGCTCCATTTCCATTTGACCCCAATCTACAAAGAGCAACGGCAAGTTGGATGGCTGGATCGCGTTGAGGATTGCGAGAATTGTTCTGGAAGATGTGTTGGTCTTCAATCATTGCCAAAAGTTTCATGAAAGAAGGCAACAAAGTTCGGAACAGTTGCTGGAAGCTTAAGTCAGGGATGAGATGAAGCTTTTGCCTTTCATACATAGGGTTATGGAGAGTGTGTATTCTTGGAACCATGTATCGCTTTGCCAACAGAGAATTCAAAGCTAACCAAGTTGATTCCAAATTGGAGTCTGAATCAGAGTCTGAATGGGAGTCAAACAGCAGCAAAAGTTCAGTCAGCTTTTTTGCGTTTTCAACTTGCTGGCGGGATGTTTGATTGGATATGTTGAGAAAGGTGGTGAGTGATGTGGGGTGATGAGATGATGATGGGATTTGTGTGAAGATGGGTATGTGAAGGTATGTGAAAAACAATAGAGATGTGTGTGATGCGATGGATATGGGACCAGTATGAATTTGCTGATGTGGATGGGTGTTTTTGATGTGATGGATGGTGGATGGATGATGATGCATAAATGGCGGGTTTAATGGCGTTTTTGATGATTGAAATCCGCCATTTTCATGAAATACACCATTTTGAAATACACCAGTTAGGGGGTATGTGTATTTCAGAAACCCGCCATTAAAAATGGCGGGTTTCATCAAAAAAAATGGCGGGTTTCTAATGGCGGGTTTGCTAACTTTGATACGCCCTATTACTTATTATTTATTATTTATTATTTATTATGTATTATGTATTATTTATTATTTATTATTTATTATTTATTATTTATTATTTATTATTTATTATGTATTATTTATTATGTATTATTTATTATTTATTATTTATGATTTATTATTTATTATTTATTATTTATTATGTATTATGTATTATTTATTATGTATTATTTATTATTTATTATTTATTATTTATTATTTATTATTTATTATTTATTATTTATTATTTATTATTTATTATTTATTATTTATTATTTATTATTTATTATTTATTATTTATTATTTATTATTTATTATTTATTATTTATTATTTATTATTTATTATTTATTATTTATTATTTATTATTTATTATTTATTATTTATTATTTATTATTTATTATTTATTATTTATTATTTATTATTTATTATTTATTATTTATTATTTATTATTTATTATTTATTATTTATTATTTATAATTTATTATTTATTATTTATTATTTATTATTTATTATTTATTATTTATTATTTATTATTTATTATTTATTATTTATTATTTATTATTTATTATTTATTATTTATTATTTATTATTTATTATTTATTATTTATTATTTATTATTTATTATTTATTATTTATTATTTATTATTTATTATTTATTATTTATTATTTATTATTTATTATTTATTATTTATTATTTATTATTTATTATTTATTATTTATTATTTATTATTTATTATTTATTATTTATTATTTATTATTTATTATTTATTATTTATTATTTATTATTTATTATTTATTATTTATTATTTATTATTTATTATTTATTATTTATTATTTATTATTTATTATTTATTATTTATTATTTATTATTTATTATTTAATATTTATTATTTATTATTCATTATTTATTATTTATTATTTATTATTTATTATTTATTATTTATTATTTATTATTTATTATTTATTATTTATTATTTATTATTTATTATTTATTATTTATTATTTATTATTTATTATTTATTATTTATTATTTATTATTTATTATTTATTATTTATTATTTATTATTTATTATTTATTATTTATTATTTATTATTTATTATTTATTATTTATTATTTATTATTTATTATTTATTATTTATTATTTATTATTTATTATTTATTATTTATTATTTATTATTTATTATTTATTATTTATTATTTATTATTTATTATTTATTATTTATTATTTATTATTTATTATTTATTATTTATTATTTATTATTTATTATTTATTTTTTATTATTTATTATTTATTATTTATTATTTATTATTTATTATTTATTATTTATTATTTATTATTTATTATTTATTATTTATTATTTATTATTTATTATTTATTATTTATTATTTATTATTTATTATTTATTATTTATTATTTATTATTTATTATTTATTATTTATTATTTATTATTTATTATTTATTATTTATTATTTATTATTTATTATTTGTTATTTATTATTTATTATTTATTATTTATTATTTATTATTTATTATTTATTATTTATTATTTATTATTTATTATTTATTATTTATTATTTATTATTTATTATTTATTATTTATTATTTATTATTTATTATTTATTATTCATTATTTATTATTTATTATTTATTATTTATTATTTATTATTTATTATTTATTATTTATTATTTATTATTTATTATTTATTATTTATTATTTATTATTTATTATTTATTATTTATTATTTATTATTTAATATTCATTATTTATTTTTTATTATTTATAATTTATAATTTATCATTTTTCATTTATTTTTCATTATTCATTTTTTATTTTTTATTTTTAAGTTTTAATTTTTTATTTTTTATTTTTTATTTTTTATTTTTTATTATTTATTATTTATAATGTATAATTTATCATTTTTTATTTGTTATATATATTCATTTCTATTATTTTTTATGTATCGTGTAATATATCATTAATTAATGATTCAGTATTAGCTTTCAATTATTAAATATGAAATATTACTTCTTTTTTGTTAATTATCAACTGTTTGATGTAATCTTTAATTTGGCAATGTTAAATTCACAACCCAACACAACCTGTTCACAACCATAAATGGGTTGTGAGGTATTTTTTGCAACCATCAGAGTTTTGAATGTATTTCTGCAACCCATCTTGGTTGTTAACCGCTGTTGGAAACCCATTTTGCGTTCTTAAAAGCCATTTGTGACTCTGATGTGTTGCAAACGGCTGCTCACAACCTGTTTTCAGTGAGTCAAAAATAAAATAAAATAAATCAAAATAAAATAAAATAAAATAAAATAAAATAAAATAAAATAAAATAAAATAAAATAAAATAAAATAAAATAAAATAAAATAAAATAAAATAAAATAAAATAAAATAAAATAAAATAAAATAAAATAAAATAAAATAAAATAAAATAAAATAAAATAAAATAAAATAAAATAAAATAAAATAAAATAAAATAAAATAAAATAAAATAAAATAAAATAAAATAAAATAAAATAAAATAAAATAAAATAAAATAAAATAAAATAAAATAAAATAAAATAAAATAAAATAAAATAAAATAAAATAAAATAAAATAAAATAAAATAAAATAAAATAAAATAAAATAAAATAAAATAAAATAAAATAAAATAAAATAAAATAAAATAAAATAAAAATAAGTAAACAAATTGAAAAAAAAAACAAAAAAGAAACAAAAATCAAAAAAATTGAAAAAAAAAGATAATTCTTAATATTCCACCACTCTGGGCTCATGAATGCACAGCTCATAAAAATAAACAATGAAAAATTATATGGACCAGCCCTAAAGCAAAAATACCCAAAAGTACAGTTTCAACTTGTGTCCATCTCATCCCATCACCAGAATTAAAGATACTCCTTATGAAGGGATAAGCTAGCCCAACACCAGTTAAACATATTTCATTGGACTATGCAAAACTAAATCAAGCCCCCCCCCCCCAAAAAAAAAAAAAAAAATAGGGCTAGTCCAATGAGGTGGACTTGTATCATGCCCACCTGAATGGAATAGCCCTAAATTTAAAAGACCAAAAAAGACTTCTATCAAGTCCAACTCAATGGACTGGCCGTAAAGTAGGAAAAACAAAAAAAGCATGTCCAACTTGTGTTAAGCTGATCCCTTCACAAGAAGTAAAAATAATCCTTAGGATGGGATCAGCCCAACACAAGTTGAACTGATTATCCAATAAAATCTCATTAAAAAAGCTTAAAATAATGATTTTAACTCAAAACACTTTAGGTCATGATGTTAAAAATGTGATAACCCTTTATATAAAAAGAATTAAAAGATCATTATCAGAAACCCAACCAAAATGATGAAACAATAATGATTTTCATAACTTAGAATACAAGTGAATTTGATCTTTGAGATGATTAACCCAACTAGAAGCCTCTTTAGAATTCAAAGCAAACAATGGTCAGTATTGGAATCATCTCTGCCTCAAGTACAAGGTGAACCCAGTCATTACTTTTTACAAAGACAATGAATGTGGCGTCTCATTTTTCTGTAAACCCATTATCCTAGGATTATAAGTACAAAATGAAGCGAATGAAATGAAAACAATTGGTCTTTCATAAGTGTCACCTATGAATTGGGCCATGTCTAGATTTGCAAGCCATTTTGAAGAGGGAATCTTTTCATTTAGGTCATTAACATCAAGTCTTATTTCTATCTTTCCAATGTCTTTACTTCCTCCAAGGAAATCATAATAGCATTTCTTACTTTTCCTAAGTTTTTCAATCATTTAATTTTTTACTTCAAACCATCCATTCTTGTGTACCCAAGTTATTTAGCAATGACTATAAATCTACAATTGCCATCACCAACGGGATCCCTAACCTCACCCAAGATCTTATGTAATTCCTCAGGTATCTGATTGAGGTGATTTGCCTTCTGGTTTACATCTCCTCTTGTTCTTGTTCCTCAGAATAGGAAAACAATTTCAAATCAATGGAGCCTAATTTACCTTCAGTCTCTTCCTCTGAACTCTGAAATGCTGATGAATGGCCTGCCTTTCACTTCAGAAATCATTTTCCCATCACTTCATTCAAACCAAAAAATGATCACTTCTCAAAATAAAAGACTTACTATTTTATGTGTTTTTGGTTCCCTTCTAACCTGTTTTTCCTGCTTAAGTTCCCTATCAACATGATTCAATTTACAAAGTTCACAACAAGTGACTTGAAACTTTGTTTGAACTTGGCTGGACCTTAAGAAATTTGGCTCAAGCCTTGGCTTGGTATCCAAAGTGACTATATACTTGACCATGTACTTTAAAATCTACAATCTAACTTCTTGAGGTTGTCCCATAAGCATGGAATTCAACTTTTCAAACAAGTCAGATTTTCAAAGCAGTGGATCTTTGTTAATCTTTCCAGAATCAATAAAATAATTAATTTGTCAATCCAATAATTGGTACCCTTCAAAAAACCCAAAACCACAACCTACTTCACTGGAAGGGTCATATTGAAACCGCCACTGCAGATGAACATCCTCAGGCAAGACAAATTCTCTTGATTCTGGAATTTCACCTAATCTGTGGGAACAGGGCAAGCCAATTTTCCTGGAATAAAACTTGGTGAACATGTTTACATCATGGTCATGCTTTAACTTCATGAATTTTTCCCTAATAAGTTGAATTGCCTCAATCAACAATTTATATTCCAAAGGTAAAAGTTCTGTTGGAAGAACTTTTACTAAATTTATTTGAGATTTTTTAAGTGATGCATGAACATATTTGATTTGCCCATAAGCTTCTCTTTCCAGGTGTTTCTGTTTCCATTTCTCTCTCAATGTTGTTGTCATTTCCTTCCCAGTCCGTATTGATTCTCCTCTCTTACTTTCCGCTTGTTATCATCTCCCACCTACCATGTTGTCACCTTCAATTTCCTCTGAGGACACCGCGACTGCTTGACTCTCTCCTGGTGAGGAATCCTCAAATTGAAGAAATTCAGCTCACTTGGTTCTCCTCTGACTTGAATTCTGACTCAAAAATCATCCTTTCCTCACCTCAAGGTTCCATTTCATTCTCTCCTCCATCCTCATCCACTCTTCCCTCTCACTTTCAAGTTTCCCTTCTTCCTCAATCCAATTCAACCCCACTTCCCGCTGCTTTCCCAACCATTCGTTCCTATCACTCCCAATCACTCATCTCAACTCCTCAACTATCAGCTAATCCTCCCATGTTTTGTCCCAATCATGCTAAACCTATCCTTGCTCAGCTTGATTGAAAATTCCAACAACTCCATTCTCTGATTGAATCTAACGTCAATTTCAGATCATTCAGGCTGATCAGATGTGAGATATCTGTCTGCCACCCTTGTCATTTCTCAATTTCCTCCCTCTCATCTCCATCTGCTCCTTTGTCATCGCAGATCCTTTCCTTTCATTACCATCTCTTTTCATTTCCTTCCTTCCTTACCTTCCTTCTTGTTGACATCAGTTCCAACACTAGAAGAGGTGCCCTGGGTAAGGATCCTATCAACTGTCTTTCCTTTGTCTCCTCTTCACACTTCTTCTTTATCATTAACTCAAATTTTTTTCTAGTTCATTGGTATTTGCAAATAATAATTTCTAGTTTCCACTTTACAACTTAACAGTTTCCACACATCCAAAATTCTCCCTGAAAAACTTGCAAGTATTTGTTTGAAAGTTGCATAGATCCCTTCTACCAAGGATTTTGTTCTATCTCCAAAGTCAGGGTTGAAACAAGTCAAGGCCATTAAAAAAGTCTCTTTGATAGAAAAAAATTTCTTTTCCATATACTCAATCATATCCTCACCTTCTTTCAAGAAAAACTGTATAAAAGTTTTAACATAAGCAATCCAAGCACAGAAGAAGCAATAAAGTTTCCTACTTTTGGTTTTTCATCATTTAATCATGCCTCCCCCTTGGTTTTAGAGGCCCAATACTATTCCCACAGAGACATCAAAACTTTACATCCTTCATTTTCATTACTGAAGAAAACTTTGCAATTTTCTTGAATATTTTAACAAAGGTGCCAAGAGCACAACTTTCCGGATGACACAGGGTGAATATTTTCAATTGCATGAATCAGGGAATTTTCATGGTCCATCACAAAGACTTTTGGAAGCATCTCTGGATCATAAGCCAAATTGTTTAATACATTCAACACACAACTGTAGAGCTCATACTTTTCTTTTGTTATAAAAACAGAAGAGATTCTTCATGATTTTTCTGGCAATTTCTAATGGATAGGTGCCGTGTGGGATCTGCTACTGTGAAATTTTCACAGATCATGAATTGACACCCAACATTCCTCTTTTGAGTTTTCCTTTTCCTTTTGTTGAGGCATGGCCCCTCATATACCCCAAATCTGTTGCATGCTAGGTTGACATATTTATCCCTTTTTGAATTGAGTGTTTTCATTGTGCATCCCTGCATGGCTGCCATTTTTGAGAATAAACCTCAGCTTCTTTCCTACTAGGAAAGGCTCTCATAGGAGGAGATTTTAGAGGTTCTGGAACATCATAGTTAGATTTTTACATCCACCATGCTACATTATTTTCCATCAAATCAAATTAGTCAAATGGCATATGAAATGTGAACCACAGGCTTGAGTCAATTACAGTTGTGAAGAAACATCTTTTTCCTCAATTGTAACCCCAGGTAAGAATGCAATTGGGGATGTCATTTTTTTATTTTCCAAATACCTACCCAAACCCCTAGATTCCCAAGCTTTTTTAACAAAAATTTCAATTAAGTCCTTTGATTCAGCCATGTTTAAACCAGGAATTCTTGGGCTTTCCACTGTTCCCATAAACCAACAAAAAATCCCAAGTCAATTTATTATTCAATCCAACTTGTTCAAAAACTCCAAAGTCTGCTAATTTTGGGTTGATAAAAATAAAATTATCTGAAGAGTGAGTGGTGTATACGGTTTGTGTATCTGAAGAGCAATTTTTGCGTACAGTTTGTGACAATTCTTTGTGTTCACATGTTCTTTTTGTGGTCCGTTAATAGTCACACGTAGAATGCCACATCCCCAAATTTGGGTTGAAAGCACTCAAATGTAGTCCAGGGGTGCCTAGGTACCCCAATTCCCCCCTCATGTTTCCCATTCATGGTCATTTTTCCCTAAATAGGCCAGGAAAACACATGTGACCCTATTCCTGCTTTGCCCATCCCCAAGGGGGTTGCAAACAGGGGCAAAAATGGGGATTTCAAACCCCCTGGGGGATGCGCAAGCTGTAAAAGACTTGGCTTGTGAATTGTTGAGTTGTGAAACTTCTTTCACCATTCATATGGGTTTCAAATGGTGGTTCACACCTTTTTTCAATCCAAGGGTTGTGAATTTAACAAACCCCTTTTTTATTTGTTATTGCTATGTAGGGCATTACATTTCTCAAAACCCTACCCTTAAACTGCTGGGTTTTTAAGTCCTAAGTAATTTTTTCCCACACAAAAATATTCTTTATGGAATTAATTTTCTTGTGGGTGCAATCATTTAAATCACAGATTCCCCCCCCAGGCAAAATAACTCTGACAGGGAAAAATCTTTCATTCCACAGGAAAATTTTGAGAATTTCTTTTTTTGAAAATTCAAAGCCGCAGCCCTGTAGCTGGATTTCTAAAACCCTCAATTTTTTTTTTTAATTTAGCAAGCATTAGAAAACCTGAAAAAATTCCTTGAAAAAAATTCAAATTTCTCATGCCATTTTTGGGTCCTTTTCTGTTCCTTCTTAATTTTTTTTTGTTGCTCTAAACTCTCAGTAATTTAAATAAAAAATAAAATATCTTTCTCATATTCCTTTGGAATTTTTTTTAAACCTTAAAAATTCATTCAAACAATTGAAAAAATTGAAAAAATCAAGTGTCTCATGGCATTTTTGGATCCCTTTCTTTGCATTTCCAATTCAATCTTCTTGGTTATTCAAGCGGTCAGAAATTGAAAAAAAATCAAATAAAATTCTTATATTTCTTTGAAAATTTTTTGGATCTTTTCTTGTCTTCCGAAAATTCAATCCAATTTCAAAACACTGAAAAATAACACATCCATTTCAATTTTTGTTTTGTCACATCTGGCATCAAAGTTTCCCTCCATTTATTTTTAAAGAAATGTATAAAATTATACAAAGATAAAACTTCAAATTTTCCTGACTGCTTGTCTCATTTTCTAGCCCTGAGAATCTTTCCGACAGTGCAAATAAATGCAAATAAAAGTGGTGGTCTGCATTTTTCATTCTACTTCAGGTCATATTTGAATACATGAAAAAATATATTTTTAAATAAATGAAATATTTTTCAACTACTATTGGGTTTTTTTTCTGATTGATTTACTTGGAGGCAAAAAAAACTCATTAACAACTCTCAATTTTTGTGAACAATTTTTTTCCATGATTTGGAACTATTGGCCACAAAGCTTTTCAAGATTTTATCTCATTTGGGAGTTGGCCAAGGATAAGAGTTCAACTTGAATTAAAAAATATGTTAAAAATATTCTAAAAGAATAAAGAAAATAGGAGAAGATTTGGAATTTGGAGTTGGGTTTTAGTTGAGAGGAAGATAAGTGAAAGGCATTAAAGAAGAAAATAGAACCACTGGACACTTATATTTTTCTGCAAGAAGAAAAAAATGGCATCAAAATTTCATCCAAATATGTATGGGAGCTGGGAAAGAATGGTTTTTAGTTTCCTTCTAGCTTCTTTGAAATTTTACCCCATATTTCATACATCAGTCTTGGGTCCTTGGAAATTTTCATTGAATCCAGCTCTTTCACCATTTCCTGAGTTACTTCAATTTATTTTCCTGATTTCCTTCACAAACAGATGGCTTCTGATCTAAATTGGCAGTATTCATCCCCTGTCAATTTTTTCAAAAATTTAATATGTGGGATTTCTGTTTTGAGGGAAATAAATTCTTTTTATTGGAATTAAAAGTTAGAATTAGAATAGTTTTTGAAATGAAATATGTTTTGGAGATATTACTCACTTCTTCAATTAAAAATTGGTTGGTTAAATCCAGAAGAACAATGAGAGAATATACAAGAAACCGAGTTGACAAATAAAAAAGCAATCAGAAAAATTAAAAAATCATAAACTATCAAATTTACTCACTTTATCAATGATTTTTGTTGCTGCTTAGGCCAATAAATGCTTTCCAGAAGGATTGTAAGGAGCTTCATCATCTTAATTTGATTTGTTTTTTCTCTTGATTTTAGGATCAGGATTTTATTTGGGTAAACAATCCACTTATTCACAATTATTCGAGACCTCTAAGAAACTTTTGGAAGAACACATCAATGAACATTAATATGTAAACACTCAAAAATAATAAAAGCAAATGAAATCTAACTGTTTCCATAAAATCCAAATCTGGCAGCTGTTAATCTTCTGAATATTCCACTGAATTCAAATCTGGAAGCTATTCATCTTATGAATATTCATCCTCATTCAGAAAATCATCCTATGTTAAAAAAATGAAAATGAATAATTAACCAAATTATTCCATCTTTAGAAAAATTAAGTATATATAACAACTAAACTCTTCCTGTGATTCCTCTTTCTTCTCTCCCTTTCACCTTTTCTTTTTTTTCCTTCCATTTTCTTGAAAATGACTAAAAACATAAAAAATATTGATCAAGAATGTTGATATTTTTTCCAAAAAATGGTTAATCACCATAGAATTTTCTGTAAATTTCTTCTTTTGCCTTGCTCTCCTCTTGGTTTATTATAAATATTTCAACCCAGGTGGAACTCCTTTAATTGATTATTGAGAGACCTTCTTGAGCTCACTTTCTGCTCCTTTGGGTCTTCCCTTAATTTAGATATTTGAGTAGATTTTAGACCTTGAATCAGAACAAGTTTATATTTCCCACTTTAAATTTTCTTTGCTTCACTCAGATTATATTGTTGTTCTCCAGGAGGAAAATTGTAGAATTATTCAAAAAATTCATAATAAAATAGATTTTCATTGATTCTTTTGGATGGACCTTCACATTTTGGTGAGTATTCAGATTAATGAGAGTTAAGATTTAACTGGAGAAATCAAGATGGAAATCAATCAGAAAATTATTCATTTGAGCTTGAATACAGATAAAAATAAAAATTTGCTGAGAAGGATGGTTTGAAATCCTATTTAGGATGAAAATCCCAAATGTGGAAGAGTTAACCCTTTCAAATAAGACATTTTACTTTTTGAATACATGGTATACCCAAGAAATCAAAGTTATCACAGTTGATGCAAGAGGTGGAAGATTCAGGAAATTAATGAAATGAATAAATGATTTTGAGTTCAAAGTGGCTGATTTTTCCAGAGAGATGATCCACACTGTGGGGCCAACCAATGATATTCTTGAATTCTGTCTGAGATGATTCAATATCTCTCTCCTGGATTTGGATGGTGATGGAATTGGAAATTTTCTGAATAAATTGGAAAAGGAGCCAATAGATGAATAGATGAGATTTTCAATGTAAAATTTTGGTCCTTCTATTCTTGAGGTACTTGTATTTAAAAATTGATAGTTTGTTTTCCAAGTAGCAGAAAAAATTATTTTTTTTGCAAGCCAGTTTTAAAGCAGATATTTTTATGTAGGAGGATTTCAGACTAGAAAAAGTTGTTTAAATTTTTTTTGATAGATTTTTTCATTTTTTGAATAAGCCAAATGATTCCATTCATCTTCAGATTTGAAGTTCTTCCTGCAATGGTTTTGAAAATTTTTGAAAATATTACAGATTTAAAGAATATGATGAAAAAAAGGAAAAAACCTTTCAATGGAATTAATAGTGCTTGTTCTTTGTCTTTCACAATCACCCTGCATTATTTATTTCCTAGAATTTCCTAAAGTTGAGTGTGGGCCCATTCATAGTTATATTTTTTCTGTTGAGATTAAAAAAAGAAGCCAACTGAGAAAGCTTTTGAACAAATATGTTTCCCCAACAATATGAAGAAGGGGCATTCCAAATTATTTTTTTATGTGCAGTACATTATGAGAAGAGTTGAGAGAATTTTGAGAATTTTGATGCAATCAGAGTGTGAAATAAATAAAAAGGTGATTCAGCCACCCATATTGTTAATTTTGTAGAAAAACAAAAAAATTCAAATTTCCATTTTGAGGGCTTCCATGGGGAATTTTCCATGAAGGGATGTTTTCTTAATTTGGTTTCTTTAGTGGGAATAGTATTTTGATTGGTATGAATGGGAGATGAAAAGGATTTTATAAGAGAATTCAAAATTTTTTAGGGTGAAACACCAGCTTTGGTTAAAGTTTCCACAGTCTCCTATTTTGAGGTTAAAACTGCTAACATGATGTATCACTACATTAAGGAGGCTGTGCAGTTGAACCTAGGCCATTAATAACAAAAAACCATGCCAGCCACAAGTTTCTGTGGCCTAGTTGGTAAAGGCATTACTCTAGTATGTGTCTCAGTCTATCTGAGGTCATGGGTTTGACTCCCACCCAACACATCTTCATTTTCACAGTCTCAACAGGTTATGAGCCCAAAGCCTACCTGAGTGTATAGTTTCAAACTTACAACGCTTCAATAAGATGTGAATGCTTCCGGTAAGACCATTTTCCCCTGTAAACCGCCCTATGATTGTGGGTTCTATCCCCGTACTGATCACTCTTTCACCTGGGTATCAATTTCCAAACCTATTTCTACATCATGTAGCAAGGGGGGTTGTTTAAACTGCTAAAATGATCTATCACCACAGTATGGATGCTGTGCAGTTGAACCTATGCCTTCAATAAATAAAAATCATTGAAGCCATAAGTGTCTGTAGCCTAGTTGGTAAAGGCAGAACTCTATTATATTTCTCAATCTATCTGAGTTTGTGGGTTCAACTCCCACCGGGCACATATTCATTTTCAAAGTCTCAACATTCAACTGTTTCCCTGAAGTTGTTCTCTGGATTCTATAATTTGAAGGATCATCTAAAATAAGATGGTTTTGTTCTAGACTGTTGAAGTTATGGCCAAAGATTGGACTTAGCCAAAAGAGAAGCATTAATTGAAGCCAAAGAAATGCTATAAACTTCCCTCTTAATAAGGCTTATTGTCTCTTAAAATGGGGAAATATGTTAGATGATTGATTGGATGAGTTTGAATTGATTATTGGAAAACAGCAGGGAGGAAACCTCCTTAATTAAAAACAATTGACCTCTTTTGGGGCCATGATAACACAAGATAAAATGGAAAAATCTCTGCGTCAAAAGCGCTCTAGGTGCTCTACAAGCCTTTTTACTTGGTTACGCCTCAAACAGCTCACTTGGCATTTGCTTCAAGCCATACTAACTGGACACTTCCAGTACAAATGGTTTTTATCCACCTGAAAGTCCCTGAACCATCCCATTTTTGGTTCAATCCCTTCCTGGCTTCCCTTTTTTGCCAGGTGTAAACATCCCTTAACTTTAATGGGCTTGGTTTAGTCAGCTAGCCCCCCTTACTACAGCCTGTTTGCCTCTTTCACCCTGGGCTAAGGCTCTAAATTTGCTGGGCTTTGCCCAGGCTTCCCCTGGATCCACCAATTTACTCACAGCGCTGCCACAACATGTCTGGAAGCACCCCCCCTCTTGAATCCAGTTTCCTGGTGGGGGGGTGATCAAATCCCCCAAAAGGGAATTCTCGTTCAAAATTTTGCTGGGGGGTGTTCATTTCCACACCAGCCCATTTTTCCTCCCCCTTTGTAACATTGGGGGGAGATGGCCCCTGTAGTTGGGGGGTGTTCAGGTCCCCTCCATGCTTATTTTTGCTTCAATGCAAATGGCTTGGTTGGTATCTTCCCTCCCACCCTTCAGGAAACAGAGGGATGGGGGGGGACAAAGCTCCAACCCATCAGTAAACAGAGGGATGGGGGGGGAAAAAGCTCCAAACAGCTGCAACCTGCTTGTTTGCATCTATAACCCTGCAGTTGTGGCTGCTACCCAATGGCTCCAACAACTGATTTGGGTGGAGAGAGTCCAAATTGAGTCCCTCTGCTTCCTAAAATGGTGCCGCCCAAACTTATGTTCCCTATAGCAGGCCAAAAGTGAGAAACAGTGGCCCCATGTTGGCCAGAACATGGGAAATTTCCTAGACAGGCCATTGCAGACCAAAACTAAGATATGAAATATTTGAAGGACCACCCTGGCTGGCCCAGAATTTCCAAAATACAGAAAAGGCCCAATAATAGACCCTTGAGCCAATTTGGCCAGGGTAGCCCATCCACCCCAGCAGGCCCATGAGTTTTTATCTACCAAATTACTTATATCATGTGTTTTGAGGCCAGTTTCCCCAATTCAGTGAAATCCACACAGGCCTTTTTGGTTGAATTGAATCTAATTGATGAATTTAAAGAGGGCTGAAACAAAAAAAATGATCAATGAACAAAAGGAAACAGAAAGAAAGATCAAGAAAGGAATAAAAGAGACAAACATCAAGCACAAGCTTTTACCATAGATTATTTTAGGACTTAGAAAATGAGGAGGTCTGAGAGACTAGAAGACATGACATGGAAGAAAGTTGAGGCAGGCTGAAGAGAAGAGAATCAGATTTCAAGACCTTTGAAGAAGAGACGTAGTGACTGTCTTACCCGAAATAGAAGATTCAATTGAGGAGTTGATGATTGGGAGCCTTTTGGATAGCACAAGTAGAATAAGAGATGAGATTGAAAATAAGGAGTAGAAAAAGAAAAATTAAGAAGATGAATAAAAAGAAAGACAAATAGAAACAAAAGAAAAAGAGAAAGAAGACTAGAAATATTTGGTGATTTCAAGGCAAAATCTTAAAGAGAGTCAAAGTCAAGTTGAAGTCAATATCCAGTGAAAATAGATGGTCTTCCACATCCTCTCCCTCTCCCAGTACAGACCAGAAGCGCTGGAGATTAGTTTGTGGGTGGTCGAGCAGTGACAGTGAAGTGATATTTGAGTAAAAGAAGCAGAACAAGAGGGCTTCCCCGTGACTACCTGATGTAGAAAGAAAGATCAATTTTCTACACCCCTTGTTTCTGGTAAGACTGAACTGGTGTGATTGATAAGATTAATTAGAGATGACAGGGAATTTTTGGGAAAAGCTTTGGTTAATCTGTCAGCGAGCATTGATGAGCTAGGAATCAATTTGAAAACTAATTTATTAGCCTTGAGTTCTTCCCAAAGGGGCTTTGTTTTCATATCAATATTTCAAGTTTTAGAGTTGCAACCAAATTTCTTAAATTTGTCGTCCAGGCCTTTATTATCTATGAGATGCAAACTGGGTTCTTCTTCTTTGGCCCACATTTCCGCGACAAGAGTTTTAATCCAGATTGCTTCTAAGAAAGAGTCCACTAAAGGATTCAGTTTGGCTTCAGTGGTCAAATGAGAAACATTTCTTTGTCAATAGCTTCTCCAAGCAATAATCAAACCACAAAGAAGAGTGAGATGACCGCATTTTGAGTGTTGAGTTGTAAGGTTGTTGCTCCAAGTAGCATCACTATAGCAGATTAGTTGAGTTGAGTCATTTCGAGCCTGGAGCGTAAGAGCAAGGTTTCTTGTGTTTTTGAGATATTTCCAACATCATTTAACTTCTCTCCAATGGTGGATCCTAGGTTTTTTGCAAAAACAAGGTAAATTGGAGACTGCAAAGCTCAGATCAGGTCTAGTGAGGCACGCTGTATAGTTCATAAGGAAAACTGCAGATCTGTAGATGATGTTAATGGTTTTGAATTCTTCATGCTTTTTGTTGGATGCAGGTTTCACATTGGGGTTAGGAGTTAGAGGAATGGAAGATTTTTTGCAGTCCAAGAGCTTTAATTCTTCAAGACCATTATCTATGTGTTTGAGTTGAGAGAGAAGAATCTTGTTGCCTTCTTTGACATATTTCATTCCAAGTATTGTGTTTGGATCGTGATGGGATGATTTGGGAAAACTTTTCAAAAATTCTTCTTTAAAGTTATTTCCTTCACCAACTAAAACTAAGTTGTCCACGTCAAAGAATAAAACAGAGTTAAACTCAGAGTGCAAATAGAGACATGGATCAGCAGTGGATTCTTTGAATCCTTGGCTAAAAATCCAAGAAGTTAATGTATTGAAACTGTTTGCCGGAGATTGTTTCAAACCATAAAGAGATTTCTTGAGCAATAAGTATTTGGCTGTTCTTTTTGAACCCTTGGGATTTTTTATGATAACAGTTTCTTGAAGATTGGCATGGATTAAAGCAGATTTAAAGTCAAATTGAGTTATTGGAAGAGAGAATGAAAGACCAAAGATAAGGGCTATTCCCCAAGAGGCAGCCTTTCCCGTAGGTGAGAATGTGTTTTGATAATCTAGGCCTTAAATTTGATTGAATCCTTGAACGCAAAGACAACTTTTGTATATTAGAGGGTCACCATGGCAATTATCCTTAAGACGGTATACCCACGTAGTGTTGAGGGGGTAATAGGTTCTTGACCATGATAGTCTTCCCACACGTTCATGGATTTGATTCCTTTGAGCTCAAAATCCATAGATGATTCCCAAAATGAGGAATTGGAGCATTTCTTGGCTTGTTTGAAGGATTTGGGAACAAAGTAGTGATGAAAGCCATACCGTTGAGTTTTATTTAATTGGTAACAATCCCTGATAATTTGGACCAATTCATTAGGTAATTGAGGAACTAGCTCTTCATGAATTTGCTCTTCTACCTCCAACTTGGTAGAAGAAGAGATTTTGGTATTGCTTTCTGGAGTTGATTGAGGTTGAGAGCTAACAAGTGTCTCTAAATTGGGAATTTGAATTATTGGAACGTCATCCAGATTGGAAACCAGATTAATCTCTTTTTCTATTGTGAGTTTGTTGGTTGATGAAGAAAGGTGATTTGGAGAGGATAAGATGTTTACATTCTTTGAGCAAACAAATAAATTATTTGGGGTGAGTATTCTGTACAACAAAAGGAAAGGATTGTAACCCACAAGGGTTCCCGTCTTTCCCCTATCTCTGAATTTTTCACCTCAAGGAATATTCATATCTAGATAGACTACATTTGATCCCATAGGTTGAAAGAATTTGATTGGGAAATTCTTCCAAGTAAAGAGCTTGTATGGAGATTTTGCATTCTTTGCCTTGGGAATTTGATTAATGGTTAGACAGACCAATTTTGAAATCTCTGCGCACAGTTGGAGAGGCAGCTTGGAAGATCTGAGGGAGGTTTGGAGTGCTTCAGCAATAGTTTCATTGGCTCATTCTACCCTTCCATTATTTTTGTGATGATAAGGCTCCCTGATAAGATGTTGAATTGAATTGCCCTGTAAGAAGTTGGAAAACAGATTTGAACAAAATTCTCCTCTGCCGTTGTAAGACTCCAAACGGAGCAGGGAGTTGACAGTTCTGTGGAGGGGAAAGGTGCTTTTTTAGGCTGCCCTCCTGAGTGTTACAAAAATATTTAAATGTAACCAAGATCAAAGTCCAGAACCTGGTAAACGGGGAAGCAAAATTAAGAGGATAAAGATTGTAGTGGTCGGTAGCTGGGAGACGACACTTTCTGAGGCAAGATGATGTTGGGGAAAACTTGAATAGAAGGAGTCAAGAATTTTTCAGAGTTCAACAAGACAAGGCAATTGTGAGTGACAACGCCCACAAGCTAATAGCTCTGGTCGTCAGAAGGAGCTTAGGAAAGATCAACTCAATCCCAAACAACCTCCAGGTTCTCAATGAGCCTGCCCAACTCTCCGCAATCAAGCACTTGAAGGGTACCAGATAACTGTGGGTGGCTGCACAAGACAAAGCTAATTGTTTGAAGAAGCTCTAGAAGCAAAAACAATAACTGATCCAAACAAGAATAACCCAACACTTCTCAAGGGACTCAAGAGTAGTGTGGCGGAATTCAGCTTCAAAAGAAGGAAGGGAGGTTTAGCACTCCAGGTTTTAAGCTTAATAAGACCTCTTCAGTCAAAAGTGTCTGGTTCCAGAAAGATAATCAAAGGATGATGAGGACCAGTATGATCGGATAAAGGGATCAGGAGTGGTGTAAAACACTCAAGAATTTTATTAGAAAAATTCTTCTTCAACCAGCAAAGGTATTGGTTGGTGATAAGGCTCAAGGATCAAGGGGTTTGAGTATGGAGGCTCAAGGATCAAGGGGGTTTGAGTATGGAGGCTCAAGGATCAAGGGGAAATCATAGATTTCTTATGTGATGATAGGATTATGCTCATTCCATGCTGGATGTTGTTCCAAAAGACAGGGGAGAGCCCCCCCTTATATGGGCAGGAGACCTTGTTAGACTATGTACAACGGATTCTACAAATAGAGTGGAAAAAGAAAGAAAATCAGGTCATCTCTTGCGTCCGTTTGTGGATGGGCGCGCGCAACAATACCGGAATCACCCACCCCTTGTCTGAAGGCAGACAGGGTGGGAAAGGAAAACAAACTAGACCAGACCGCCACGGATGTCCACATGCGGTAGTAGACACTCTCCACCCCTTGTCTGAAGGCGGAAAGGGGTGGGAAAGGAAAATGAACCAGACCGCCGCAGATGTCCACGGGCAGTAGTTGACACTCTCCACCCCCACCCAGAGATGGAAAGGGGGTGGGAGAGTCCCAGGAAGGGCAAAGGATGAAGTTAATGAGAGCGCAGATGGGCAGATAGGAGATCGGCTTGAGGCGATTGAGTAAATCCTGACAGGCTTGAGATTGGCAAATGACAGACTGAGTGAGGTGGGAGATTGATGGGTCCGAGGATTGGACAAGCGCTTGGAGGTGCGGTTGGGATGGGTTTGGTAAGGCATGGATGAGCGACGGGGGATGATGATGATGAGCAATGAGTGACGCCCGACAATGACGCATGAGCGATGCGCAACAATGATGGATGAGCAAGGCGCCACGGGCAAGGATAAGGATGAGGGACGCGCGACGGGCAAGGATAAGGATGAGCAACGCGCAACAGGAAAGGATAAGGATGAGTAACGCGCAACGGGCAAGGATAAGGATGAGCGACGCGCAATGGCCGAGGATGAGGACGCGCAAGGATCAGGATGAGGACGCGCAAGGACAATTTTTTTTTTTTGTTTTTGAATTCTTTTTCCCACAGTGTCCCAAATGGTTCACCAAATCTCTCCCCAACTTACAGACTGTCCCTAGTCTGCATTGTAATTTTGAAAACATGAAAAAGAACAGAAGAAAATAATTGGCCGTTTCTTGATCCTTTAAGTAAAAAAACGTTGAAAACCATCTTGATCCATCCAAAAGAGCCTAAATGTGGAGAAGATAAAATAAAAGGCGTCCCAGGTGCTCATGTATGTGGAATAAAGTAGAATTTTAAAAAAAAAACGCAGCAGAAGACCCCAGTGGTGCACAATTGGGAGGACTTACTTTGAACCCAAATTGCCCCCACAACAATAAAATCTCTTAACTTGATCAGCAGAGAACCTTCTAGCCAACTGAGTACCATCCAGTTCTTCCAAAACATAAGATCCACCTCTAACTTGACAAACCAATCTATAAGGACAATTCCAACAATTCAAAAAAAGTTTTCCCCACTGAGTCTCTAAAGATTGATTATAAGCCAATACCAGATCACCAAGGTTTAAAGGATCCCTGATTTGATTTAGATGTTTATCTTCCCAATACTGAACTGATTTTGCTCTTCATTCCATCATCTTCTGATAAGCCTTGTTACAAATATCTTCACTCCGCTCCAGTTGCTTTGATCTGGCAACTAATAGGTCAGTAGTTGAAGAAACTTGTTCCCAAGAGATGCCCAAGAAAGACTCCATTTCAAGATCAAGAGGAAGAACAGCCCTCTGACCAAAGATGATTTCATAAGGAGAGTAGCCAGTGGTTTTCTTGGTGGAAATTCAATCATAGAAGAGGACCAAGGGGAGAACCTTTGGACAATTCTTGCCACTTTCACCAGCCAGTTTAACCAGAGCAGCCTTCAAGAGAGCATGGCCTCTTTCCACCATGCCTTGTCCTTCAGGATAATAGGGAGTAGTAACTCTATGTTTCCCAGGGAGATCTTTTTCAAAACTATGTCATTGCAAAAAATAGTTTTGAGAAACTGAAATGATTTTTTGCAATCTTGGGTCCAAATACATTCAGCTTCCTTTCTGGTTAGACAATGCAAGGGTGCACAGATTTTGGATAGAGAGGGAATGAAGATCCTGGAATAAGTTACCACACCTAGGAAACCTCTAACTTCAGTTGGATTTATTGGAGTTGGCCAGGAGATGATTTTTTTGACTTTAGAGGGTGCCATCCTTCTTCCTTCCTTGCAGACTCTATGACCAACAATTTCTCAGGCAGGGACACAGGCAGCAAGTTTTGATCCAGAGACATTAAGGCCAGATTCCTTGATTTGAAACAAAATTCTCTCCAAGATAGTAGCATACTCCCAGATAAATTGTCAAATTCCTGAGTGCCAAGGTAAGAGCTCATTATCATAGTTGGAAACTGGACCTTTAATTCCACCATCATCAAGAAAGATACCCGCATGATTGGGGATTTCTTCTTGGAGGATCCACATCATCTGATCCTGATAGACTGCAACCAAGTTGGTGGCACCTTGAGGCAATCAAGTCAGTTGAAATCAACCAAGAGGAGTATTGAAAGTAGTGAGCGGCCAAGAAATAGGATGCAAAGATTGTTCGTCGTAACCCCCCATGATGTCTCCTAGACCATAACAGGCTCTCCCAGAGAAGGATTCAACAAATTCTTCAGTGGCAGGAGGAACACCAGAGTCCTTAATAGTAACTTTATTGAGAGGTTGGAGATCATGAACTACTCTAAGTTTACCATTACTCTTTAGAACACAGAAAACAGGGCTAGAGTAACTGGAGGTTGACTGTTCATATAGACCGGTACGGAGTTTTTTGCAGACCAACTTGATGAATTTGTTGACTTTAGCAGCAGGAATAGGGATCTTTTTCTTTTTCCAAGGATTGTGTTCAACTACAGGGATGACATAAGGGAGACCATAGGATTCTTTCAAGAGACCCCTCTCTTCTTCACAGAATGCAATAGATTTTTCCCTTAGAGATAAGATATTTTTGATCAAATTTAACTCATCAGGTAAAAGCCATCCATCTGGACCAAAGTTGACCACCTTCAATTGTTCTTCAGTGAAACCATCACAAGGTACAAAGGGGCCAGTAAGAGAGTGAGATAGACCCCAATAAGGATCACAAGATAGAGGAGGACGCATGAGAGGAGGATTGAGATTGAGAGGCATGGGTTGGTTGACAGGCTGGACCTTTTTCGCAACTGGCTTATATTTAGTGGCAAAAGAGAGAATTTCTTCTTTCTTCCAAGCATTCACCAGCAAGACCTGAGTACAACATTCTCCAATTTTGATGTTCCATTTAATTTTTGAAAGGTGCCTTTTCCATAAAAGAGGATCCAAAAAATAACGCTTTGCTCACATGTGTGGCACAAGGTAGAGTTTCAAAAACTATGGTAGAAGAATGCCCTGGTGGTGCACAATTGGGAGGACTTACCTTTACCCCCAAGTGCCTCCACTGGAGCCCATACTCCTCCATACCAAAACCATTAAGAAAAGAATTGAGATCAGGATCTAGTTTATACTCATTGCGGAGAATCAAACCAGAGCTAGAGGAAGATTGATCAGTGATAAGAGTACAAGGAAAAGAATAAACAACAGAACCAGAGAGAAGAGAAATATTTTTGGAATTTTGTGTTTCAACATGTTTTTGATTTTGGACATTTTTGAGATCAGAAGAAAAAGAAGAATGGGATGAAAAGGATGAAAAATATGCCTCAGAGATAAAAGTTGGCCCTATAGCTGAAGTCTGAGGCTTAGAAGAATTAAAACTGTCAGTATTACCAACTATTCTGCTAAAAAATGAGAGGAGTTAGAAGAATCCTTCTGCTTCCCCTTCAGAACCGATTTAGGCAAAAAACCAGGGAAATCTCTTTCCCAACAACCAGAATCCAAAGAACAGAGAGGAACTTCAATCTTCCTACCATCAGAATCAGGAAGAAGAATTCTCTCCCCAAATTGATTGGAAAACATCAGGGTGGCTCCAAAGTCTATTAAGAAAGGATGACCCAAAATCATAGGAACTTCCAAACAAGTGATCCAAAAGTGACAGGTTCCAACAATATTTTTACCAATTCAAACTGGCACATCCTCAGCAATACCCATCAACTCATAAGATTGATTCCCAATTCCATAAACAGCAGAGTTGAAGCTGACCCTTGGACTGAGATTGAGCTTGCAGGCCATTGCATCCAAAATTAAGTTTAGTTGGGACCCAGAATCAACAAGTAGAGAAACTGTTTTGGATGAGTCACCTAGAGAGCATGGTAAAAATCCAAGAGGAAAAGAATAAAGATTTGAATCAGCAGGAGGATGTGTTCCACTGGAGTCTTCTATCAAGGTTCCATAGGAAACTTTCAATTTGTCAGGACCAATCTCCACACGTTGCCAAGAAACCCATTTCTTCATGCCTTCAGCCACAGATGGGGAGATGGAAAGGAGTTCAGCCACGGTTAGATTAGGGATTTTAAGATCAGAGATTTTCTTTAGTACCCCCTCCACAGCGTTGGGGTGGTCTTTTGCAATTCCCCTTCCAAATCAAACCTTGGGTTGGGTTGGAAAAGGAATTCAGGTGAGGGTGGCACTATAACTGGATCAGTTGGAGAAGGTGATTTGGATGGCGGAGGAGCAAGATCAGAGTATTCTGGGAACCTATCAATGAGGTGTTCCTTTTCTACTTCCATGTCTTCTATCTCAGAAGAAGGAGGCTCCGGTGAAGATCAACGTTTGACCCATTTTTGAAGAATTCAAGATGGAACAGGAGGAGCTTTATGAGGTCTGGGTTCTTCATGTCGTTTCCTAGCTGGATCAGATTGATAGGTTCCAGAAAAGGTGGAAGAAGAGACAGCAGGAGGATACCAAGGTTGAATGGTTCCACAGGCAGATGAAAAATCAAAATAGGCCAAGGATGCCTTCTTGGGAGCAGAAGGCTGTAAAGAGGCCACCACATGACAAATTGGACAAGATGAATCAAAAGGGATAAGTGCACCATTAGGAAGAAAGAAGTTACTCCCTTTCTGTTACACCAACATTTCCTCCTTGTCCTTCTGGAGTTCAGGACAGCGACCAGTTCCATGACCTTCTTGGTGGAAATGATAGAAAACTATTGTTGACCTAGGAACAGAGTTGGAGGGTTTAGGGACAGCCAGAGAGGAGAGTTTCTGATCCATTTTATTCTCAAAAGATTTCAGGAGTTTGGTGATCTCATCAATAGTAGGTGTTTCCCGGTGGGTCTGAGGATTTGTTTTAGGTCTGCGATTGGCTTCCATCTTATTCATGATTTTGTTAGATGCTTGAAAAGAGGGGGCAAGGACTGGTTCAGTGATTTTAGGTTTTTCAAAGGTGAGAGCTGTTTGACCTTTCATCACTTTATCCACAGTATTCCTAAGAACCATGAAAGCAGGGAGCTTGAACCAATTATCTCTTGTAGTGATCATGGATCTGGATTTCACCAATTTTTCCTTAATTCTTTCCTGCACTCCTGGAGAGAAAGACTGAAAAAATCGTACTCAAATTTTGTCCAACGTATCAATGTGATCGTTTTGGATAAGATAGGATTGGATAGGGTCCCAATATTTTCTGAAAGCTTGATAATCAGAGGCTGAGGAGATATCACCATTGGAGGTCCATTGTGAGACTAGGGCATCCAGATCTTGGAGAGGGAACCTAGCTATATCAATTTTGCCCCAATAGGCAATCATTGCCTCCTTAAGAAGTACCCAGTCATGGGATTTGAATCCATCAAATTATTCAATCACTTCCATGACTTCATCAGAGGAGATAAAGAATTGAAGTTGATATGCCATGTCATATTTGCTAGCACCGTCCACTTCAGCAGCCATCTTGTAGGAATCCAGGAAGCCTTTGACATTCATACCGTTAAAGGATAAGTTCTTGTTCTGAGGTTTGATCTTGATCATCTTGGCCCAAACAGAGGTAGAAGGGGTAGCAATAGATTCCATTTCAACAAAAAGATTTCCTAAGTGATCAAAAGAACAGATTTCCAAAGTGTCTCACGAGTGTTGCAAGGGTAGGGTTTACAAAAAACGACTAGGATCAAACCCCTTGATGGCGCACAATTGGGAGGACTTACTTCTGGAACAAGTTTCCTCCACGGATCCAATCTAGATGATAACAAAAAAAAAAGAAAAAAGAAAAAAGAAAAAAGAAAAAAGAAAAAAGAAAAAAGAAAAAAGAAAAAAGAAAAAAGAAAAAAGAAAAAAGAAAAAAGAAAAAAGAAAAAAGAAAAAAGAAAAAAGAAAAAAGAAAAAAGAAAAAAGAAAAAAGAAAAAAGAAAAAAGAAAAAAGAAAAAAGAAAAAAGAAAAAAGAAAAAAGAAAAAAGAAAAAAGAAAAAAGAAAAAAGAAAAACAGAAGAAGAGAAAAAAGATCAGATTTCCAAGTTGATTCCACAAATTTGGGACTGTAAATCCAAAGGTTTCTGGTTTGATCCTGGCCCGGGGGACCAAATGTAAGAATCCAAACGGCGCAGGGCGTTGGCAGTTCTGTGGAGGGGAAATGTGCTTTTTTAGGCTACCCTCCTGAGTGTTACAAAAATATTTAAATTTAACTGAGATCAAAGTCCAGAACCTGGTAAACGGGGAACCAAAAGTAAGAGGATAAAGATTGTAGTGGTCGGTAGCTGGGAGACAACACTTTCTGAGGCAAGATGATGTTGGGGAAAACTTGAATAGAAGGAGTCAAGAATTTTTCAGAGTTCAACAAGACAAGGCAATTGTGAGTGACAACGCCCACAAGCTAATAGCTCTGGTTGTCAGCAGGAGCTTAGGAAAGATCAAATCAATCCCAAACAACCTCCAGGTTCTCAATGAACCTGCCCAACTCTCCGCAATCAAGCGCTTGAAGGGTATCAGATAACTGTGAGTGGCTGCACAAGACAAATCTAATTGTTTGAAGAAGCTTTAGAAGCAAAAACAATAACTGATTCAAACAAGAATAACCCAACACTTCTCAAGGGACTCAAGAGTAGCGTGGCAGAATTCAACTTAAAAGAAATAAAGGGAGGTTTAACACTCCAGGTTTTAAGCTTAATAAAACCTCTTCAGTCAAACGTGTCTGGTTCCAGAAAGATAATCAAAGGATGATCAGGACCAGTATGGTCGGATAAAGGGATTGGGAGTGGTGTAACACACTCAAGAATTTGATTATACAAATTCTTCATCAATCAGCAAAGCTATTGGTTGGTGATAAGGCTCAAGGATCAAGGGGTTTGAGTATGGAGGCTCAAGGATCAAGGGGGTTTGAGTATGGAGGCTCAAGGATCAAGGGGAAATCATAGATTTCTGATGTGATGATAGGATTATGCTCATTCAATGCTGGATGTTGTTCCAAAAGACATGGGAGAGCCCCCCCTTATATGGGCAGGAGACCTTGTTAGACTATGTACAACGGATTCTACAAACAGAGTGGAAAAAGAAAGAAAATCAGGTCATCTCTTGCGTCCATCTGTGGATGGGCGCGTGAAAAAATACCAGAATCACCCACCCCTTGTCCAAAGGCGGACGGGGTGGGAAAGGAAAACAAACTAGACCAGACCGTCGCTGTGGTGACCAATCCGGGACACCACAGGAAAAAAAAAAAATATTTTTTTCGGTTGTACCCCTATGGTTACCTTCACTTCGCCCTCCATCCTCCCAATCTCATCCCCTCCAACCTGTGATGACGATCATTCTTCTTCCAGCCAATCCTTGGAATCCTCCGATTACGTCCAAGTCCTCGGCTCAACCCCATCCAATCATCCAAACTCAAAGCTCTTCAATCCATCCTCCAGCCATCCTCACCTTCACTCCATCAACTCAGACTCTGATCGTGATGGACCAGCAGCACTCGTCGAGATCACCATAGAATAAACATTGAGCAGAAGACTTGCTCGGAACTAGACTAGATCCGTCGATCCTTCCATCTACACTCTCACTCTCATCCATCCAACATCATCGAGCGATCCCTTCCTCGATCAAAACCCGACCCCCTCGCCCATCATCTGATCTGACCGACGACCATGAGCAACCGCTCGCGGCCGTCGGAACCTTCACCCCGCTGTCGCCACCAATCGGGCGACAACAGCCGTTGTCGACACCGCAAGCGCTGTCGCGGGTGTCCATCTGGTTGCCCGCGGTCATTCTTGATGCGGGCGACATTTCTTTTTTTTTTTTTTTTTTCCTCTCATGTCATCTCTTTTTTATGTTTTCATTTTCCCACACCTATTTGTAGTATCTATTGTACATAGTATACAGGGCCTCATTTCTATAAAAGGAGGGGCTCTCCCCTGCCTTTTGGCCCAGCATCAGAGGATTTGAGGATCCTATCATCATCATCCTAGCATCCAATGAGACCATCATCATAATCAAACTTATCCATGGGCATCCTTCCCCACTTATCTGAGCAATTTATCCGGGTATATCTATGATTGCCCCTTGATCCTTTGAGCCTCCATACTCAAACTCTGTCCCTTGTGACCTTGATCCTTATCACCAACCAATAGCCTTTCTGGTTGAAGAAGAATTCCTGTCTGTCTGAATTCTTGAGTGTGTTATACCACTCTGATCCCTTTTTCCGACCATACTGGTCTTGATCTCTCCTTGATCATCTTTCTGGAGCCAATCACGTTTGATTGAAGAGGTTTTATTAAGCTTAAAACCTGGAGTGTTATACCTCCCTTCTTCTTTAAGGTTGAATTTTGCCATGCTATTCTTGAGTCCCTTGAGAAGTGTTGGGATATTCTTTCTCAAATTCATTATTGATTTGCTTCTAGAGCTTCATAAACAAATTTCTTTTGTTTTGTTCAGCCTCCCACAGTTATCTGGTACCCTTCAAGCGCTTGATTGCGGAGAGTTTGGCAGGTTCATTGAGAACCTGGAGGTTGGTTGGGATTTAGTTGATCTTTCCTAATCAGCTGCTGACAACCAGAGTGTTTAGCTTGTGGGCGTTGTTACTTACAACTGCCTTGTTCTATTGAACTCTGAACAAAACTTGACTTATTTTTTCAAGTCTTTACCTGCACCATCTTGCCTCAGATAGTGTTGTTTCCATCCCTACCGACAACTCTTATCCTCTTCCCTTACTTTGATTTCTCATCCATAAGGTTCTGGACCTTGATTCCGGTTACATTTAAATATTATTGTAACTCCTAGGAGGGCAGCCTAAACAGCACCTTTCCCCTCCACAGAACTTCCACGGCTTAGCACCGTTTGGAGTCTTACACTGCGGATGTCTGCGCGCGGTAGTAGACACTCTCCACCCCTTGTCCAAAGGTGGAAAGGGATGGTAAAGGAAAATGAACCAGACCACCACAGATGTCCACAGGTGGTAGTTGACACTCTCCACCCCCACCCGGAGATGGAAAGGGGGTGGGAGAGTCCTAGGAAGGGCAACTGATGAAGCTTGTGAGAGCACGGATGGGCGGATAGGAGATTGGCTCAAGGCAATTGCGTAAATCCTGATGGGCTTGAGATTGGCAAATGACAGACTGAGTGAGGTGGGAGATTGATGGGTCCAAGGATTGGACAAGCGTTTGGAGGTGCGGTTGGGATGGGTTTGGTAAGGCATGGATGAGCAACGCGCAATGATGAGGATGAGCAACAATGATGATGAGCGATGAGCAACGCCCAACAATGACGGATGAGCGATGCCCAACAATGATGGATGAGCAAGGCGCCACATGCAAGGATAAGGATGAGGGACGCGCGACGGGCAAGGATAAGGATGAGCAACGCGCGACGGGCAAGGATAAGGATGAGCAACGCGCAACGGGCAAGGATAAGGATGAGCAAAGCGCAATGGCTGAGGATGAGGACGCACAAGGACATTTTTTTTTTTTTTTTTTTAGTTTTTGAATTCCTTTTCCCAAGGTGTCCCAAATGGTTCACCACACCGTCTGAAAAAACAGTAGATGGAAAGTAGCCTGTAGATTTATTTTCAAAATTCAGAATAGAAATGAGTTGATGGCAAGCATCTGATTTGTTTTTCAAAGGAATTTCTGACAAGTAACCCAAGAAGGTGTTGATTATAGTTAGGATGTATTTCATATGGTTGAAAGAAGTAGGGTTTATTGGACCCATCAAGTCAATGTGTATCTTTTCCATAGGTTTGGATAAAATTGATGCTGTATTTTTGAAAGGTGATTTAGTGACTTTTGCAAAGGTGCAATATTTGCAGACAAACAATTCAATTTCTTTTTTGGGAATTTCACAAAATAAGAACTTGAGTTGACGGGGAGTGGCATGACAGAGCAATAGATGGATATGTTTGAGTTTTTTGTTAGAGAAAACTTTTCTGGTAAGGTAAGAAATTTTTGATCTGCAACCAATTGATTTAGGAAGGTTGAGGACAAAAAGATTATTTTTGATAAATCCAGAGAAAGCCACTTTGCTACTGTTGAGGAGTTGAAAGAATTGCCCTCTAGACTGTAGAACACATTTTTTGTTAGTTATTAATTCGCCAGGACTGATGAAATTGACTACCAGATTAGGGACAAAGAAGCAGTTTGTAAGTGTTACTTCAGACAACTTTGAATTCAGTTTGACGGTTCCTTTCCCTAGAATAGGTAGGTTTGCTCCTTCTTTCCCAGTACTTATAGATTTGCCTTTGCAGTTGGAGAACTTGATGAATCATTATTTGGAATTGAACACATGACACAAAGCTCCAGATTCAAGAATGATTTGATGTTTGGCTCTAATATCTTCAATCCACGTAGTGATCAGTGCATGATAATGTGCCACTTCCTTGTTTTTAGATTTGAATTGAGCTCTCCATTTTGCTTGGGCTTCCTTCCACCACTCGGGAGCTAGATGCTTGTGTTGATTCCAACATCTGTCTTCTGGATGATCTTGTGATTTAGTATTATGAAATCCTCTTTTGCATCTTTAATATTTTGAAACAATTTGCTTTTGTGGATCCGACACAATTAGATCAGTCTTGAGAGGTTTTGAGTTTCTTTGTTTTGCTTTGGTTTCATTGATTAGTTGGGTTAGTTGATTGAAAACCATATCTACAGATATGTCTCTGTTGGAATGCATGATTTTTTGTCAAAGAGAATTTAGTTGGGAAGGAAATTTGAATAAGATTAAGTAAGCCACAATATCATCCAGTAAGTCAATTCCTACATCTGCCATTTTCTTAATGGAAATTTTTGATTGAGTTATAAAAGAAGCTATGTTTTCAGCTCTGAATTTGTGGTACAGGAATTTGTTGAAGATTCTTGCCCAATTTGCTGTTTGCGAGGAGGCAAAAGTTTCCTTGATGCTCTTCCATAGTAATTTTGCCGAGTTTATGTTGAGAGCGTTTAGCACGTTTGCATGCATCACCAAATCAATTTTCAATAGTATAATCACCCTTGCTTCCATGTCCTCTGTCTTGCTTAGTTCTTTTGATTTGTCTTCCAGCGCGACTTTAACATTCTTTAGCTCAAACAGAATTGATAATTTGTCCTTCCAGATTGAGTAATTTTCTTTGTTGAGAATTGGAATTGCTTCAAGAGCGGCCTTTAGCATAATTTGAGTGAATCCATTGAACAAAGTTGAGCTTGATCCCTCCATCGCGGTTAGCTGTTGAGAGTTTGGCTTTTAACCGTTTTGGTTGAATTGAATTTAATTGATGAATTTAAAGAGGGCTGAAACAAAAGAAATGATCAATGAAAAAAGGAAACAGAAAGAAAGATCAAGAAAAGAATAAAAGAGACAAACATCAAGCACAAGCTTTTACCGTAGAGTATTTCAGGACTTAGAAAATGAGGACGGCTGAGAGACTAGAAGAAATGACATGGAAGAAAGTCAAGGCAGGCTGAAGAGAAGAGAATCATATTTCAAGACCTTTGAAGAAGAGACATAGTGACTGTCTTACCAGACATAGAAGAGTCAATTGAGGAGTTAATGATTGGGAGCTTTTTTGATAGCACAAGAAGAATAAGAGATGAGATCAAAAATAAGAAGTAGAAAAAGAAAAAGTAAGAATATGAACAAAAAGAAAGACAAATAGAAACAAAAGAAAAAGAGAAAGAAGAATAGAAATATTTGGTGATTTCAAGGCAAAAACTTAAAGAGAGTTGAAGTCAAGTTGAAGTCAATATCCAGTGAAAATAGATGGTCATCCACATCCTCTCCCTCTCCCAGTAAAGACCGGAAGCGCTGGAGATTAGTTTGCGGATGGTCAAGCAGTGACAGTGAAGTGATATTTGAGTAAAAGAAGCTGAACAACCAGGCTGCCCCGTGAGTACCTGACATAGAAATAAAGATCAATTTTCTACAGGCCTGCATGGTCTGTGTGATTTTCCCATGGTCTGAATAGCGTAATATGTGCATCCCATGAGAACTACACTCATACATGGAACACATGCAAGTGCCCACTTATTTTAACATGGTCATATAACCTTGAACTTCCAGAGACCCAATATTTCGGAAAAATTGCCTGATAATCTGACAGGATGATTGACTTTTCTTTATCTTTACAACCTCTTTTTATCTTTTATGGGTTTATATTCTGCAGATTTTTAAAATTGATATGTTTAGTTATGATTCTTGAAATTGGATAATCTGGTAGATATAGCATATCCATGGGACTTAACACATGAGTAGATGCATCAATATGCTCCTCCTTTTGATTATGTGATATTTTTGGAAGAGGAAACAGATTTTTTGAATCTGGAGATTGAGTGGATGAGTAAGGATCCAGAGGAGTTGAATTAATAGTTTGATTAGGTGAGAAAATGTAGTGTTGGCCTGATGAAAAAGTTCTGAAAATTTGGGTGGTGTTTGTTGAGACTGGGGAGATGCAGATTCAAGAGTCAGAAAAAAGGATGATATTGTAGAAAAGAAATGACAAAAAAGAACAATTATATATACAAAATATGGATGAGATATGATGATGAGTAAAAGAAAACACTTACTTGGGGAGATTCAGATTTGAGAGTCAGAAAGAAGGATGAGGAAGGAATTCTTCTATCTGACTCGCAATCTGTCCTCAGGTGTTTTATCCATGACTAGATTTCACTGGAGAATGTGAAATGTGTGTGAAGGTGATGATGAACATGAATAATGGATGTGAGTTGAATGGAAACCATGCTTCTGGAGGTGACATGCATATAATGTATGACAGAGGATATATGACAGATGATAGAGAGTACTGGAAGGAATGAAAGAAAGAAGAGATGATAAAGGAAGAGAAGTGTGAGGAAAAGAATCTTAAAGATGGTTACTCCATTACCCCCCCCCCTTTCTGAGCACAATCCAGAAGCCCAAAACGCAGTTGATGAGATTGTAGAAGAACTTGAGGGATTGGCTTTGTGAGAATTTCAGCAAGCATATTGTTTGTTGAAACATGTAGAACTGTGAATGCGCCGCAACTGACACACTCACAAATGAAGTGATGCCAAGCGTCAATGTGTTTGGTGCAGGAATGATGTTCTGGTTTTTTAGAAAGGGCCTTGGCCCCTTCATTTTCAACAAAAATTTTGACGGGGGAATTGTTGAGAGATGAAGTTCAAAGAGAATGTTCCTTAACCAGAGGCCTTCTTTGCACAATTTGGACAGGGCTTTATATTCAGCCTCCGTGCTGAAAAGCAAGACCATAGGTTTCTTTTTGGATTTCCAGGAGATGGCTCTGTAACCAATGTGGAAAGTATAGCCTGACGTTGAGCAGAGATCATTGTGGTCTTCAGCCCAGTCGGAATCCAAATAGCCAGACAGGTTCATGTTTTTACCACCTAGCATTAGCCTGAGGGAACAATTGGAACACATGTAGCATAGAAGTCTGATTGCAGCTTCCCAATCCGCAAGGGAGGGGTTTTTTAGGAACTGTGGGAGCTTGTTGACAGCAAAGGAGATTTTGAGACGGCTGCACTTTGAAACCAATAGAAGTGAGCCAATGATTTGATTGTATTGGGGCGGTGACTTGGGCTCATCAAGTGCTCTGCAACAAAGGGTCTTAAAGTGGCTGGTGGTTTAAGAGGGCACCGGCTTCCAGTCGGGCAAGAGAAATTGATAAGAAATGGAGTCAATTTAGTGCCACTGGCAGATGGAGATGGTTTGGGAGGAAATATGACGGGAGATGGAGAGGGAAAGAAAGATGAAGAGATTGTTGTTGTAGCCAATGGTGGAAATCCAACCAATGTCCTTGACAAACTTAACAAAAAAAGCTTTGGTACCGATGACGGCAAGATTGTCAACATGGGTGGTGAGTGCACCTACAAGGGTTCCACCGTCAAGTTTGAAGAAAAGATATGAATCATACAACAATTGAGAGAGGCCCAGAAAAGTGAGGGCTGATGTGAGCTCAATTTTCCATTGCCTGGGGGATTGTTTAAGGTTGTAGATTACCCAAGATACCTTGCACACCCAGTCTGGGTGAGAAGCATCTTTGAAGCCGGGAAGCTGAAACATATAAATGGGTTTGTCAAGATGTCCATTAAGAAAGGCAGTCTTGAAATTGATTTGATAGCCGGTCAAATTTTTGGAACCCAGCAGACTCAGAAGCAGCCGGATAGTTTCCAGACAAAGAGTGGGAGCAAAAACTTCAGAGAAATCCAGGCCCTTTACCTGAGAGAAACCCATAGCAACTAGGCGAGCCTTAAGCTTGATGATGGAGCCTTCTGGGCGGCGCCTTTCTCTGAACACCCATTTGGAGCGGATGATTTTCCTTCCATTAGGCGGGGGGACAAGGGTCCAGGTTTTCATTCCAACAAGAGAGTTCATCTCCTCTTGAGCAGAAGAAATCCAGCAATTGGAGTGTGGCGATTGGAGAAGTTGCTTCCAGGTCTTTGGGGGGGGCAGATTTTCTTTGACAGAAGCTTTTCAAGAGAAAGCTCCATAGCGTGACGGCGGGAAACAAGCGCGAGAAGAACAACAAGGAGGAGACAAGGTAATTTGAGAGGGACTGGGATTTGGTAGAGAATTGACACTTTCAGAAGGCTCAGTGACCTTGCTGGGGAGGGAAATCAAAGGAACTGGCAAGAGAGGTTGGGAGAGAGATGGAGTAATGGAGAGAGGGGGGGGAGATCAGAGTTGGATGATTGGATGCTTTGGGAGGGGTAGTGACGTAGATTGGAAGGGGAGGGTAAACAAAGATCTGGAGAGACAGGAGGGGAGGAACAGTTAGTTGGAGTGGAAGGAGGGAGAGGGAGGAAAGAGGAGGAGGCAACAGAAAAAAGGAACTGGGAGACAGAGGGGGTGGAAGGAGTAGAAGGATGGGGGCATTGAGAGGGAGTAGGCCAGACAAGAGGGACAGAGGGAGATGGCAAAGTGATACTTGCATCTGTGGTTATAGGACCATAGGGAGATTTTGTATTGCTGAAAATAACATCTCTCAACTTGGTAATGGCCTTTGAGTCAAGTTCCATCAAACAATAGCCTTTGCCATGTTGCAGGTAAGAGAGAAGAATAGCGGGTTTTGCCTTTTTGGAAAGTTTTGATTGGGTGGCATCAGGGACTTTGTACCAGGTCAGACAGCCCAAGGGATGAAGATAGGAAGGATCAGGATTTCAAGCTTTTAGGATGGATTTGGGAGAGATGAAACTGCCGGGTTTCTTGCAAGGAAAACAGTTGAAAAAAAAAGAACATGACAGAGAGCGTCCGCCCAGAATAACTTGGGAAGATTTCAAAGAGAAAGGGCGCAGCGGATCATATTGTTGATGATCCTGTTAGAGCATTTGGCCATGCCCTTGAGCTGGGGTGAGTGAGGTTTTCTGGGTTTGTGTTCAATGCCCTTTTGAGATAGGTAGTTCTTCATCTGATTGCTTAGATACTTGCCGCCATTGTCAGGTTGTAAGGAGGATATGGTTGTATTATTTTGATTTTCAAAGAAAGAGATGAAAAGTTTTGTACATTCAAAAGAATTGGACTTGCAACGCATTGGGTAAGCAAAAATTGCCTTTGAACAGTTTTTGATAAAGGTGATGAAGTAGTGATATTCTTTGCACAAGGTGGTTTCAAAAGTGCACACATCAGAATGCACATTTGGCCATGTTTAGTTGACTGATAGCTAAGACAAGAGTGAAACAGGGTTCTGGTAATTTTTGATTTGATGCACATTTTGCATGTCTGTACCTGTAGGGTATTAAACGGAGTGGTAGAAAGCTTTTGTTACTTCAGGTGTCAATTATATTGTCAATTATATCCTTGATTTCTTCTTTCTCAACCTTTTTATCACTTGTCACAAATATGTCACCTCACAAATTTACGCTCACACTCTTTGCACTTGTGCGCGTTCTTTTATCTCAGTCTTCCTTTAAAGTCTCAATTGCGTACTCTGAATGGTGAACGGGGAACAGCATCAGAACCTCTATCTGTCGAATCTATAACTCTCAATCAATCTATCTTCACATTGTCTCCACTTGATTCTTTTTCTGCTTCATTCTTTTCTTTCTTTTTCTGTTTTCTTTTATTGTCTCTTCCTTTCTTCTATTTTCTTTCTTCTTATTCATCTTCTTAACTTTACTCAAATCACTCAATCTACTTCTTACTTTTTATTTCTCTTTGCTTCATCTTCATCTTCTATTCTTTACTCAAATCTTTCAGCCATCAATTAATCATCAATCCTATCTTGTCGGGTAAGACTACTCTCAACCTCAACCTCATTAATCCTGTCGACTAACTCTTGTCTTTCTGCTCATGTCTTCAGCGTCCTCTTGCTCTTAATTCTCTTATTCTTCTTGTCCTAGCCTTGTTCCAGTATTCTTGGTAATATTCTCTGCTTGATGTTTGTTTCTTTCTTCTATTCCTTTGTTCTCTTTCTTTCAAGTTGTTTCTCTTGTTGACTGTTTTCTTATTCAGCCCTCTTAATTCAGATATTCAAATCAAAAATTCAAAACAGTTAAAAGCCTATTGCTTGATAGCTAACTGCAATGGAGGGATTGAGCTCATTTACCACCTTCGGCGGCTTTACTCAAATAATGCTAAAGGCAGCACTCAAGGATATACCAATATTATCCAAAGATAATTACTCCATCTGGAAAGACAAAGTGTCAATACTCCTGGAACTAAAAGGCGTGAAAGTGGCTCTAGAGGAAGAAACAAAGGAACTCAGCCGGATTGATGATATGGAAGTTTGGGTAATAATACTCTCCAAAATTGACTCAGTAACGCACACTAATATTGTAACACCAACCAAAATCAACTCGGCAAAACTTCTATGTAAAAGCATTCAAGAACAATTCGCATTGTCGCAATCAGCCAATAGAGCGAGAATATTCAACAAATTTTTATATCAAGAGTTTAAGGCTGAAGATATCCCTTCCTTCATAACTCAATCAAGAATCTCAATAAATAAAATGACAGACGTAGGAATAGACTTACCTGACAACATCATCTCCTATCTTATTTTTTTCAAATTTCCTCCTCAATGAACCTCTCTCAGGAAAAAAATAATGCACTCAGACAAGGAAATTTCGGTCAAGCTAGTTTTTAATCACTTGACTCAGTTGAATAACAAATTCAAAGCCAAAAATAAGGAGTCAAAACCGCTGGAAACCGCTCTTCTGATGTCAGACAAATCAAAACCTCCAATTCCTAAAGATCAAAGATGTAAGAAAGGCTATCACAACCCTAAATCAAGAGACCATCCTGAAGAACGTTGTTGGCACAAGCATGAACATCTAGCTCTGGACAGGTGGAAGGAAGCTCAAGCAAAGTGGCGGGCTCAATTTGAAAAAAAAGAATAGAGAGGTTGCTCACTACCATGCTCTTGTAACCACTTGGATCAACAACATCAACATCAACTATTGAATCATTCTTGACTACGGCGCTTCATGCCACATGTTCAATTCTATCAAATACTTCTCTGATTTTTTGGAAGCTGAAGGAGAAAGTATTAGTACCGGAAAAGATGGCGCCGACCTACCTATAAAAGGAAAGGGAACCGTTAAGCTAAGATGAAGAACATCTGAAATTTCTCTGTCAAACTGCTTTTACGTACCTGACTTGGTAGTGAATCTTATCAGCCCTGGCGAACTTATTTGAAACAAAAACTGCCGTCTTCAAGCTCGAGACGGTCATTTTCAATTAATCAACAATCACAAAGTAGCCTTCTCTGGATTCATCAAAGATAATCTCTTTGTTCTCAATCTTCCCAAAGCTATCTGAAAAGGAGCTAAATGCTGTTATTTAACAAGAAAGGTCTTCAATGTGGAAAAACTTAAGCATCTTCATCTGTCTCTTGCTCATGCCAATCCTGCCTGACTTAAATATCTCTTTCCTGAAATCAAGGACGATGAAATCAAAAGTTTCTACTTCAAAGATTGTTCTTTTTCCAAATTAACAAAAAGCTCCTTTAAACTCACTTCTTAGGTTTCCTCCAAGCCTCTCAAAAAACTTTGTGTTGATTTGATCGGTCCAATCACTCCTGTCTCCAGAAATAACATGAAATACATCCTCTCAATTGTCGACAATCACTCTGGATATCTTTCTGCTATCCCTCTACAATATAAATCTGATGCTGTAGATAATCTCATTTCAATTTTAAACTTTGAGAACAAAAATCGCGGCTTTTATCCTTCAACAATCTGTTTGGAAGGAGGAGGTGAATTCAATTCTCAAACATTTGCTAATTTTCTTCAAGAAAAAGCCATTCAGGATCTTATTACTGAACCTTACCATCACAAACGCAATGGTAAAGTCAAAAGGGCCAATAGATCAATTGCGGAAGCTATTTAAACCTCTCTCAGATCTTCTAATCTCTCTGTCAACTTATGGGCAGAAATTTCAAAATCTGTTTGTCTTGCTCTCAATCATATTCCGAAAAATAATCATTCTAAATCACCTTATGAATTATTCACTGGAAAGAAATTACCAATCAACTTCTTCCAACCTTTAGGCTCCAAGGTAGTATATCTTGATATGAATATTCCTCGCGGGGAAAAATTCAAGGATAGAGGGAAACCTGGAACCCTTGTGGGTTACAATCCTCACTTTCTCTCTTATCGTATACTAACCCGTGACAATTCTATAATCTGTTCTAAGCACGTGAAAATTCTTTCTGCACCGGACCAATTGCCTAAAATCAATGAGAATTTAACAATCAAAAAGGAAGGAGAAAATTCTTCATCATTTGACAATCTTCCTGCTACCGGTCAAAACTCTTTGACTACAGTTCAAAATCAAATTGAAAATATCAATGAAACTGACAATATTGAAACTTCTAGTACTCAGGAGGAACTTAATTCAGAAAAATCAACTGTAGAATTATCCATTTCCTCTTTACCTAACAATACTATTGGAATTCTCCGAGATCAATCTAAGCTAAGAAAGCCTGAAAGATATGGATTCCATCATTACTATGTCCCAAAGTCATACAAAAAAGCAAAGAAGTGTCCCAATTCTTCTCACTGGGATGCATCCATGGATGTCAAACTCAATGTTATTGAATCTATGGGTGTTTGGGAAGACTACAATGGCCAAGAACCGATCAACGCTCTTAATACTACTTGGGTATATAGATTAAAAGACAATTTTCATGGCAATCCTCTCGTTTATAAAATTCAACTCTGCATTCAAGGTCTTGATCAAATCTACGGACTCGATTATCAAGACACTTTCTCTCCAACTGGAAAAGCTTCTTCATTAAGAATTTCTCTTCTCTATGGACTCTATCATTCTCTTCCTATCACTCAATTCCACGTCAAAACTGCTTTCTTGCACGCTGATCTACAAGAAAAGGTTATTATCAGAACTCCTAAAGGCTTAAAAAGAAATTCAAAATATCTACTTTTAAAAAAATCTCTCTACGGTCTAAAGCAAGCTCCATCAAATTGGTTTCATACGTTGACTGCGTAGATTACCTCTCAAGGATTTTGTGAATCCACTTTGGACCGTTGTCTATATCTCAACCCTGAAACTAAATCCATTCTCTTCTTTCACGTAGATGACCTGATACTGGTCGGATCCGGACGCAACTTCACTTCCAAATTCTTAAAACGTTTTCCTAAATCATCCAACCACAAGCCTAACACCATCTTAGGTATGAAGTTTCCCAGAAAAGAAGACAGAATTCTTTTATCACAACCAAAACACATCGATCATGGTCTTGAAGAACTGAAACTAACCTACTCTAAAGAATCTCAAGTGCCTTTAACTCCAAATATCAATCTCAAGCTTGCCACAGACAAAGAACACATGGAGTTGAAGAATCTGAATATCAATTATCAATCTGCCGTCTTTCTCATGAATTACATAGCCTGTCTTACTCGACCTGATTTAAGCTTTGCTGTATCAAATTTAGCTTTCTTTTGTGAAAAACCCGGAATACTCCACTGGAAAGAAGTTAAAAGATGCTGGAAATATCTCAAACTTACTCTCAATTTACCTCTCACCTTACAAATTAAAGACAAGTCTACCAATTTATTGTATTATAGCAATGCCACTTGGAGTGATGACGTTGTGACCAGACACTCTCAATCTGGACACCTCACTCTACTTTGCAGTTCACTTATATCTTGGAGCAGTTACAGACAACGCAATGTTACACACTCAACAACCAAAGCCAAACTTAATCCTTTAGTCAACTTCTTTCTTGAAGCCATTTGGATGAAAACTTTAATAGCTGAAATGTGTGTCAAAAATGAAGAACCTAGTATTCATTAAATCAATAACAAGGGTTTAGACAACAAATTAAAGAAGTTTGGATGCAATTCAAAAACTAGACACATCGACATCAAAACCAAAGCCTTAAGGGAAGAACTTAAGAGCAACAAATTAATTATTAAACTAATTCCTAGCAATATGATGCTTGCTGATGGACTTACCAAGTCTCTTCCAAAGTAATCACTCTCTACTTTGATTGATGTCATAAATCCTAAATAATTAGTCTTACCAGCCATGGGGAGTGTCAATTATATTGTCAATTATATTCTTGATTTCTTCTTTCTCAACCTTTTTATCACTTGTCACAAATATGTCACCTCACAAATTCACGCTTGCACTCTTTGCGCTTGTGCCCATTCTTTTATCTCAGTCTTCCTTTAAAGTCTCAATCGCATACTCTGAATGGTGAATGGGGAACGGCATCAGAACATCTATCTGTCGAATCTATAACTCTCAATCAATCTATCTTCACATTGTCCCCACTCAATTCTTTTTCTGTTTCATTCTTTTCTTTCTTTTTCTGTTTTCTTTTATTGTCTCTTCCTCTCTTCTATTTTCTTTCTTCTTATTCATCTTCTTAACTTTACTCAAATCACTCAATCTACTTCTTACTTTTTATTTCTCTTTGCTTCATCTTCATCTTCTATTCTTTACTCAAATCTTTCAGCCATCAATCAATCCTCAATCCTATCTTGTCTTGTAAGACTACTCTCAACCTCAACCTCATTAATCCTGTCGACTAACTCTTGTCTTTCTGCTCGTGTCTTCAGCTTCCTCTTGCTCTTCATTCTCTTATTCTTCTCGTCCTAGCCTTGTTCCAGTATTCCTGCTAATCTTCTCTGCTTCATGTTTGTTTCTTTCTTCTATTCCTTTGTTCTCTTTCTTTCAAGTTGTTTCTCTTGTTGACTGTTTTCTTATTCAGCCCTCTTAATTCAGATATTCAAATCAAAAATTCAAAATCAGGTACTTTCTTAGGGACTTCAGATTGAGATGTGAGAGTCTGAAATGATATCAAAACAGGCTGTTTTCAGAAGAGTGTTGGAGGGTTGTTGAGAAAGAGACCCCCTGGCTCACAGTGTTGTTGGGTAGTTAGTAAAGGTTCTCTTTTCTGTAACCAGATGCAATAGGCTTTTCACTTTGTGGTGATTGGTTAATAGGTTGGATTTCACATCTGTATCTTTTAAAAATCACGTCAAAACCAGCTTTGCATAAGGAGGAGACCAAGAGAAGAGGCGTGCTCAGATGGGGAGCGTAAAGTGAGTTTAGATTGGATGAAGGAAGGTTTAATTTTCGAGCCTGCTTGGAAGTAATAGTCAAACCGTCGGCAAGCCCTATTATGGTTTTATCAGATTGTTTGTTGAGAAATTGGTCAGCCTGAGGAGTCATAGAAATGGAGAATCCTGAGTCAATGTTGAAATCTTTTTGAGAACCAAAGTATTCAACCAATGAGTTTTCAACTGCTGAACCTGCATGTACAATGATTTGGGAGTCAGAGAAATCATTGGAATTGTTGTTGTTGTAGGTAGTATCTTGGATTAACTTGACCTGATTTGGGGCTGCCAATTTTGATGTCTGGGGTTGATTTTTATCCCTTTTTTGATTTTTTATTGCTTGTTTCAGGGCTTCCAGAACTTTGGGACATTTTTAAAATGAGTGACCTTCCGTCTTGCAGATTGTACAGTAGTAGACTTTGCCTGAGGAGTAGGGCTTGGATTTCCTCCTTGTTTGTGTCTCTCTTGGGTATGGTGGTCTTGTTCACATTGAGTTAGCAATTACTTCCTTGTTTCTGGTTTGTCTTCAAAGATTCTCCTTTTTGAGAGAAGTGATGATCTTTGATGATGGTATTGACTCCTTGTGCATCAAGCTTGAGATGCATGCAAGCCAGTTGTTGGTGAGTGACAAGAGAATGGCTGTTGATTGAAGGTTGTGGGAAGTAAGTTGGTTTTCTGGGGTAATGAGAGATGATAATTTTTGCCATATAAGACAATTTTTGCTAGTTGAGTGGGAATGTCTTTATTTTTTAGCTTGGTTAGAAGGAGTTTTCTCAGCAAGTACATTTTGCGACCTGAAGAGTTATCTTGGTGAGCTTCTTTCAAGTCATTGCGCATACCAAGCGTGTTTTCTTGGTGCTTTCAAATTTATTGGAAGTTGGAAACAATGATTGATCTCAATATGACTGAGAATACTGCCAGATTGTCTCTGGACCAGGTTTATTGATTTGATTTTGATTGTTCATTTTTGATGAGATAGGCAACACCGGAAGCACAGAAATGTATTTTGAGAATCATTTCCAAATCTAGGTAGTGGGACTCTGATCCCAGTGCGTTAAGGGGAATGATTGAAGGTGTTTTAAGTACTGGGTGAGAGGATAATAGATCCTCCATAGTGGTTAGTTATCAAAACACACTTGAAAGAAAAACATGTGACGGATTCTTCTTATATTGAACAGATTTTGCTATTTGGCAGTTGGTTGCTCTGGGCTCATAAGCTGTTGAGACTGAGGAGATTTGATTTGAGATTCAGAAAGAAGGATGAGATTATAGAAAAGAAATGACAAAAAAGGAGAATTATATATAAAAAATATGGATGAGAGATGATGATGAGCAAAAGGTAAAAACTCTTACCTGAGGGGAGATTCATATTTGAGATTCAGAAAGAAGGATGAGGAAGGAATTCTTCTCTCTGACTCACAATCTGTCCTCCGGTGGTTCATCCTCACTAGATTTCACAGGATAATGTGACATGTGTGTCAAGGTGATGATGAGAATGAATAATGGATTTGAGTTGAATGGAAACCGCGCTTCTGGAGGTGAAATGCATATAATTTATGACAGCAGATCAATGATAGATGATAGAGAGTACTGGCAGGAATGACACAAAGAAGAGATGATAAAGGAAGAGAAGTGTGAGGAAAAGAATCTTAAAGATGTTTACTCCAATAGTGTTTTCTTGAGCCATTTGAAAACAGATTTTATTTCAAAAAAACAAGGGAGGATAGGAGTTGATACTTGAGAAAGAAATCAAGCAGAAATTGGGTGAAAAAAATTAAGAAGTAAATTGACATAAGTTTGAAAAGATTTTTTGGAAGGCATCATTGATTATATTGATTAACTGAAGATTTGAGGTGAAAATTTAAAAATTTTCACAAACTGTTGTTGAGAAGATAGATATTTAAATTTTTGATGGAAGATTTCAATTTTAATTGAGGATGATTGATTTTGTAGGTTTGAAGTGTGAGTTTTTTTTGTTGAAGTGTGGTGATGGATGATGGGTGGTGTGTGGTGTGTTGATTGTGGTGTGGTGATGACTGGTGTGGTGTGGTGTGGTGTGGTGATGAGTGGTGTGGTGTGGTGTGGTGTGGTGTGGTGTGGTGTGGTGTGGTGTGGTGTGGTGTGGTGTGGTGTGGAGTGGAGTGGAGTGGAGTGGAGTGGTGTGGTGTGGTGTGGTGTGGTGTGGTGTGGTGTGGTGTGGTGTGGTGTGGTGTGGTGTGGTGTGGTGTGGTGTGGTGTGGTGTGGTGTGGTGGGGCAGGGTGGGGTGGGGTGGGGTGGGGTGGGGTGGGGTGGGGTGGGGTGGGGTGTTTGTTAAGCTTAGGGGATCTTGAGATTTAATTGCCAACAAAGACCAATGGACTAATGACAACATGGGGAGACACAAACTGAGTTTGACTGAGAAATGATGGACAGCAGAAATCAAAGTCTTACCCAATACACCTTCTTGTGAGTTGAGACAGAAACTGGGAGTGAGGAAAAAAGGAAAGGAGAAGGAGAAGAAAAGAAACAAAAAAGGAAACAAATGGAAAGGGAAGGATATGAGTTTTCATCAAAAGGCAAGTTTATTGAGAATGAGAGAAGATTGGGGTTGAAAATAGATGCTTCAAATCTGATCAGCTTGATGGATATGGAATCAAGTTTGAGGAAGGTGAAATTTGGGTGAGAGCTTTGAGATTGGTGAATTTGAGTAAGCAGCAGCTGAGGTTGATCAAGAAGAGTAGAAAGTTGAGAAAAAGAGCTGTAGCAATGATGGGTTGAGAGGTAAGGTCAGGGGAGAAATTGAGATTTGTTGCTGAGGAGAGGAGAGAGGAGTCTGGGGAGAGGAGAGAAGAAAAATGTAGTTGAGTCAAGGAAGAAGAGGTGGCTGGGGAGTGAGAGTAGGAATCAGGGTTAATGCTTCAAATTTGAGATTCCCACACTGGGGATTGAGTTGGAGAGGGCGCGGCAGTGGTTAAGGAAATGAAAAATTATCACACACTGCTGTGATCAGATGTGAAGAGACATTATCCTGGATGTGAGATGTGCAAAAGATGATTGAAGGGATACTTTTCTGAGTGAGTAATCAAGCATTTGCTTTGAGGGGACAAGATGGGTAATTAGGGACTGGTTGTCCCTTTGCTCCCGCAGCCATTTAATTTGAGTTTCAATGTGTTTGAGTGTGTCGTGATGAGATTCCTGATTTACCACATCACTTAAGGCCTTATTGTCAATGAAGGAGCAGTAGGTGTAATTTTTTCTTCAGTGGACAACAGCAAAACAGTGGTATGAAGCTTACGGTGCCAGGAGACAGCACAGCCTTATAGTAGGATGAGATATCCAGTATTAATTCTACAGGAATTTGGATTGTTTCCACCATCTGAGTTTCTTTAGACTTCTATGTTTTATTGGAAGGAAGGATTCTGGATACGCAGAGCAAGTTCCTTGGAGGAGTTGAGATAGCAACAGGCTTGCTTGGATTTGATCCAGTGCTGAATTCTGGGGTTTTTGTTAAACTGAGAGAGGTTTGAGTTGGTGTAAGAGAGATTGGGTTGTGTTCAACTGGCAATGAAGTTAAGAAATCCCATGGATGACCAAAAATTGGTTTTGGGGTCAAGGAAATTTCTATTTCCATTGTTGGGGGCAGAGTTTAGTTTGATGTTTGGAGTGAATGGGTTGCTGATTGGTTTGAAGTCAGTGAGTCCCAGTTCCATCAGCACAGTTTTGATATGATTGGATTGCAGAATTCCAAGGCCATTCAAATTCTCCACAAGTTGGTTGCCAAAAACCTTTCTAAGAGGTCCATCTTGCAAGATCTTGATTTTTCTCTTGAGAAAATTTTGGAATTTAGTGGAGTTGCCAAAAATCAACAGATCATCAATGTCAAAAAATACATACAGCTGTCTGGTCATACTTATTTAGAGGCAAGGGTTGGCGCTAGATGTTATGAAGCCATCTTCAAGGAGCCAGCTTTTGAGGATTTCTTACCAGCTCTTGGGGGCTTTTTTTAGTCCATAGAGGGCTTTGTTGGGTTTTAGATATGGAAATGGTGACTTGTAGCCTAAGGGAGTCTTGATGAAGACTTCTTTTTTCAGCGGGGAATGAAGAAAGGAAGATTTTATGTCCATTTTCCATAGGGTAAGCTTGTGGAGAAGTGCATAGGTGAGGAGTAATTGAAGTGTGGTGATTGAACCCATGGGAGCGTAAGTTTGGTTGTAATCAAAGAATTCAACTTTCTTGAAGCCTTAGACACATAATTCCGACTTGAAAAAAGCGCCAGTCTTGTGGGGGCATTCTTTGATTTGGTAGACCCAGAAAGTTGTTAGGGCGGTTTTTCCATTGGAAAGCAAGTGAAATCCTTCCCAAACTTTCATTATTTCAATGCCATCTAATTTGGATTTCATGGACTTGATCCAATTAATTTTTCTTTGCAGTGAGTAGCTTCATGGTAGCTTTTGGGAACAGAGCAAGCCAAGTAGCTGTATTGCTGGGGTTTTTGAAGAGTGGTTTGATCTTTTACCTTGGGTGGAGAGGAGACAAGAAGTTGTTTGGCAACCTTTTTGTTTTGATCCAAGTTGGAGTTATATGTTTTTCACGGCAATTCAGGCTCAGATGTGGAAGAAGAATTGATGGGATAAATATTGTTGTGTGGAATTTTTTGAGTTGAAATTGGGTCAGATGAATGTGAGAGGAGATTATTTTGGGAATTTGAGGAGGAGGCAGAAGATGAGTTGGAGTTTAGAGTATCAATGAGAAAATTATCATCAGTGAGGAGTGATTCAAAAGGGGATTTCCAGTCAGGAGAAAGAGGGGGGAAGGCTTTCAAAGAATTTGACATGTTTGGAACAAAAAATATTCCTAGAGGCAGGGAAGTAGATTTAATAAGATTTAAGGTCTCAATCAAATCCATTGAGAATGCCTTCCTGGCCCTTTTTTCCAAATTT
>CM062627.1:35978301-36120801 GCA_025617555.3 Puccinia polysora
TTATTTATGGCTTAACTTTTGATTTCTTTAATAAAAAAAAGAAATTTATCAAAAAGCCAAATAAATTGATCCAAGAATGCCATGACAAATTTGGTTTCTTTGATTTTTTTTTTTTGATTTATTGAATGAACCTTTTTCAAGGTTTTAGAATACATGCAAAAGATCCAAAGAAATTTCCTAAACCTCTTCAAATTTTGTTTTGATTTCTTTAGATCTTAAATCAAAAAAAAAATAAATACAAGAAAAAAGGCACGGAGAAGGATCCAAAAACATCATGAGAAAGAATTTTTTGATTGTTTTGATTTTTTGAATGAATTTTTCAAGTTGTTCTAATGCTTACAAAATTACCCAAGAATTTTTTTGAGGTATTGGAAAACCCATCTACAGGGCTGCTAATTTGACTTTCAAAAAAAATACATTATTGAAACACCCATTAAATAAAGGATTTGTCTGTGTGATAGTTACTTTTTGCAAACATAGAACATCCTTGAATAAAAATATTAAGCCCATGAAAAATTTAATTCCCTATCCTCAATCACATAATTTTTTCAAGAAACTGTGTTTTTGAATAATTTTGAGGCCTTTGTAGCCAGGTTTCTAAAACCCTCATAAAAAGTTTGAAACATTGGACCACCTTCAAAAATCAATTTAAAAAATCAAGAAAAAACAAATCCTCAAAGGGTTCTTGGAACCATTACTTTGCATTTTGTATAAATTGTTTTGAGTGCCTTTGACTTTCAGAAAGAATTTTACAAATCAATCAAAGAGCTTCAAAATCTTTTTTGAAGTTTTTTGGATGTATTATTGGGCTTCAAAAATTTTATCCAATGTAAAAACAATTCATAATAACACATCCTTTTCCAGTTTTTTTTTTTACATCAGGCATCAAATTTTGTATCAATTTCTTTTGTAAATATCTTGAACAAAATAGGAAAATATTAAACTTAAAATTATCCTGGGTTGTTAATACAGGTTTTACCCCACAAAATATTCATCACAATGAAGGTAATTGGAAATAAAGGGGCAAACTCAAAAAGGTTTATGGAACTTCCTTGAAAGTGCCATCAAGGATCCCTTTCCCAACCATTTAATTATCTCTTGATGATATTCTAACCAAGATTTGGCTGGGATTCAACCAAGCACTACTGCAACCTTGCTGTGCATTTTTGCACATTTACTGCGAATCTTTCAAATTTACTGTGCATTGATGTGCAAATTTGTTGTGCAATTTGCACAGTGACTGTTCAGTGTGCACAGTTTCTGTGCCTCATGATTCACAGTGACTGTGAATTTTTCACAGTCATTGTGCATTTGGAACAGTTACTTGTCATCATTGTGCATTGTGCGTGGCAAATTTTTATTTTCACAGGCACTGGGCATTTGTCACAGCCACTTTTAATAACTTGAAAAAATTGCTGCGCATAAAAAGCTTGTTTGAAGAACTGAGATATTTCAAAATAAAGCATGGAAACCACTTCAGCTGGAGATTCCTTGACAGCAATTCCTAGCAAGTTCCATAACATTTTTTTTGTGGTTATGTCATAAACATCATTTTGAAACTCCTTCAAATAAACCAATCCAACCCTTCATCAGCTTTGAACTCATATCAAACCCAAATTTACTTACTCCTGTAACTTCCACTGGATATTACTCCTGCATCTCTTGCAGTCTCCATCTTCTCCTACCAGGTTGGCCCTCTCCCTGTATGCTATTAGCTCTATGTTCATGTACACCTCTCCAATGTGTCATGTGATTCATTCAACATTCCCAGGATCTACATCCCTCTTCCTATGGCTTTTCACATTCTCTATCTCTCCTCAGCCCAGTTGGTATATGAGTTATTACCTATTACACTTAGTATATACATATTACATACTCTCCACTGTCTGTTCAGTCAATACTCCCAGGAATCCAGATCAGTACATGTCAAACCTTACTGGACACCACCTTCACCCAATCAGTCAACTACAGCCTTCAGCAAAATTAGGCAGCATTTAATACCATGGGAAATCTAACCTGCATCACCAGCCACTCACCCCTCCAGGCCTCCTTCTCAGCTCTCACATATAGTGGGTTCTACTTCTATCCTGGACTAATTCCCTGAAAGTACTTATTATACTAATTATTACTGGTTATTCCCTCTGCCGGTAGTTGTTTTCTTAGCAAAACACATCCTTCACCCAGAATTCCTAACTTATACCACCTTTTCCATTCCTGTTTTTACTCTTGTATTATTCAAAAGCCCCTTATTCAACCTCCTTCTCCTGGACTGCTTCATCCCATTCTTCTATTCCCTCATCACTTGTACTCCTCTGGTCTCCTTCTTCATTGCAATCCCAGTCAATTATCCTTGAGTTCTATGAGTAGTAGTGCCTGTGCCTTCAGCCCCTTGCACACCGGGCAAAGCTGTGATATCATACTAATTCCCTCCCCTTTATTACTACCCACTCTCTTCCTCTTCCAATCATCACCTTCAAACAACTCCAACCCATTCAATCCCATCTTCAACATTGGATATCACTTCCTAGAAGTTCTTTTCAACCAGTGTGTGATTGAGCCAACCATTTTGTGTACTTTCATGTTTCCAAAGAAGTGCTATATAAATGGTGGATACCCCTGCAGAAACTAGCCTTCCCCCCTATCCACTCCCCATTGGCCAATCCCTAAAATTTCTTCTTCCTCAATGCCTTCAACCCTCCTTTTCAATGCTTTCTCAAGGGCTCTTTTTCTTCTTCAACCATTCCTAGGCGCCTCTTTGAAGCCATTAAAAAGCAATAACAGCTCCCTTTTAATCCCCCTAACGCTTCAACCTAACTTCAATGCTTCAAACCTGCTTTGATGAAACTTCAACAGTCCTTTGATGTGCCTTTGACTGCTCTTTGATGCCTCTGATATCTTTTCAATTACTTTTAAACACCTTTGAAATGCCTCAACCTTCTGTTAAATTTTTTGGAAATTTCTTTGAAGCTTCTTCTAAACTTCTTTGACACCTCCTTTAAGCCTCTTTGACACCATTTCAAAGAAATTAAAACACATCCCTGGTTCAACCTTCCTTTGAAATTTCTTGGAACTTCTTCATTGGAAATTGACAATTCTTCCTTCAAATCTTCTCTGGGTACTTTCCCTTTTTCACTTCCATTCTCTGGCTTATTTGGAAAATCTTCCATCCCAACTTGTACAACATTTATTCATTTCCAGTCCCCCTCTCACCAGAGAAACAAGAGGTAGAGTTTCTGTAATCAATATCTCCAATCAGGACCACTCAACCTTTCAAGCTTGTGGAAATTTGAGGACCTCTTACAACATTCCAATGCCAGAAAACTCCCCTTCCATGGACAATTTTATCCTTCCTCAAGCTTCTCCTAGAGATTTTCTTTCTCTGGTCCCACCTGCAGCTAGTGGTATCACTAATTTTGTACTTGGTCAATATCCCCAAGGAGTCTTTTAATTAGATTCTCCATCTTATGATCCAGCATCATCCATGTTCTGGAAGACAAGGGTGAGCAAGAAAGTGAGGGATCATTCTTTGACACAAGAACCATAAGTAATCTCAATTCACCAACTATGGAACCTCAAGAAGTATTCCCACCTTTAACTTATACTGCAATCCCTGAACCTCTGACCCAACCTCACCCTCCAAAATCTTCTGTGGAACCAGCTCCCTTAGCCATACTCCGGACCATGACTTCTGCTATGGAAACACCTCCTAACACTCCATAAACCAGTACTTCTCACTCTGGAACTTTCAAGACTCCTTCCATGAATTCTCCAGATAGGTTTGAAGGCAACAACCCCAGAAATCTTTGACCATTCCTCCAATATTGTGAACCAATTTTTTAAAATGATGAAGGAAACTTTATGGTGGACTGGAAGAAGGTAATCTTTGCAGATTCCTACCTCTGTGGAAGAGCACATAAATTGATTCAACCTTATCTTGCTCACCTTTTCAACCAAGAGCCCTCTTTCCTCCTCAACTCATTTTCCCACTTTACAGAGAAACTTCACACCCTCTTTGGAAACAGAGCTTAGGTCTTCAAGGCTGAAAAGGAACTGATGAGCTTGAAGATGAAGCACTCTGGATATTATTCAACCCACATCACTGAATTTTGATCACTTATGACCAAATTCTCTGGATGGGGTGAAAGAGCCTTTTACTTCCATTTTTTACAAATTCTCCCTTCATTCCTTCTTGACCAACTGAAAGGGTAAAATGTCTCTCAAGAAACTTTCCAGGAACTTATGGATACATTTTTTGAATATGATAAAAGGTAATAATCACAAAAGATTAAAATAAAAATCATCTCTCCTTAATCATTCTCAACCACACAGTTCCTCCCAATCTCAATTTACCTCTAATCAGCTTGAAAAGGCTCATTGTGAGGGTAGGGAGCATGGCCAGTCACCAGAAAATTCAACTTCAACTAAATCATTCACCAGACTCTCTTTAGAACTAGGTCCCAATGGAAAAATCAAGGCAGGTGAAAATGCAAGAAGAGATGGTGAAGTCTGATGCTTATATTCTGGTGGTAAAAACAACAAGGAATACTGTAGATAGAAACCTGTCAACTCATCTTCTTCCTTTCCTACTCCAGCACATTCCAGTGATACTCAAAATCCAAAACAACATTAGGCCCACCCCTTTTTCTTATTCTTATTTTCCAAGGCTTGTGTATATTATTTGTTTGATTCATGTGAAACTCAATCTTTAGTTGTGAATTCCATGGTTCAAAGTATCCATCCCTTACAGCCCTTCCCTCTGGGTAAACACATTCATTTTTTCAACCTCAGCTCATCAGATCAACTTCCCAAATGGCTTCAGCTTGCTCCTTTCCTAGTGTTTAATGGTAAATATTTCAATTCAATGCACCATTCCATGAATAAATCACTCTGGGAACTGACTCTATTCATCATTGGAATCCAGAGGAAAATTGGAAGATGGGGCTGATCACCTCAAGACAGCAACTAAACACTGAAATTTCCTCCAATCCTGTATAACTCAACCTGGCTACACTTCCAACATCTTCCCTACCCACAACTCTGCCTTTGGCACTGCCATCTGCCCTTCCCTCTACTCTGCTTTTAGCACTGCAGTCCCATAAATCTCCCTCACTTCAGAACCTTTTTTATTTTCCCCAAAATAAAATCCAAATTCCCTTTGATTTCAACATTGTTTCAGCGTGCTTGGATATTTGCTTATCCTTTATTTTTCACAGGAGGAAGATATATTGAATTTTTCCTTGAATATTATGCAATCTTATACTTCTTCTGATGCTTCTCTTTTTTACTGATGATGGATTCCCTTAAGAATCAGAAACTGTGTTAAAGAAATTTCCTGCTGATTAACATTCATTCCTAGATTCTTTTCTCCCAGTTTAAAGCAGACCAACTCTGTTCCACAATTCAGGCCACCATATTGGACTGGAAGTCCTTATACCTCCAGTTTGGCCTGTCTATTTCCTATATCAAAGTGAAAATTCAACCCTAAAAGCCTAAATAGCAGAGAATGTAGAAAAATGTTTCATCCATCCCCAGAAATTCAAGCACTGTAGCAACTGTCCTTTTCTCTTTCAAGAAGAAGGATAGTGATTTACAATTATGTATTTATTTTTGCAAACCTGAAGCTTTTATAAAGGAGAACCTTTGCCTCATTCCTCCAATTAATTTCACTGAATTTCTTTATAGGCTCTACTATCCTCCCAAAAATTGATCTCAGGACGCTTGCCTCTTAAGCATCACAGGCCTTTTTATTTACTAACTGATCTTTCTGCTCCAAAATTATTTCCATGTCTTCCCAAACTCTCAACAAAAGGAAATTGTATTACAGGGAAATCTTGTTTGTTTCAACTCACTTGATGTCCTTGGAAGTTCTTCATTGAATTCACCAAAAGTCCTGTCATGTTGGTACAATGTTTATTCAGATGGGGAAATGCTTAATCTGAAAAGAATCCTGATTAATTTGTAACTTTTGAAATTTTTTTACCTCCCTTTGAAAATTCTTGAAGCAAAACTGGGTGAAGGGACCTCAAATCAATAAGCTGACAATTTTCTCCAAGGAATTATTATAAGATTGAAGAAAGGGTGGGAGTTGACTAAAAAATCTATTGACTTTTACAGTTGCTTACTCCTGTTCATATTTAAATTTGGTATACCCAACATGCTGCCCAACTAAAGCTAGAAATACTCCTTCAATATAACAAACTCCTTTTATCAAGTGTAAAAATTCCTACAGATAATTATATTAACTATGCTGACTTTAATAGTAATTGAATTTTGAAAGTTGTAAATCCTGGGAGTAAAGTATGAATATCTGAAAAGAAAATCACTCCTGAGATATCTTCAAGGATAGATCTTTGAGAGTTGGTTGGGAACTGTTTCTTATTTTGGAAAAATTAGGTGCTCATGCATTGAAATGCAAAACCTTCATCAGATCATCCATTCATCCATCCTCAACCTCACTAACTTTCTGGGGAAAAAAATCCAACTCCATCTCAAATGCACTTTCCATCTGCATCAATTCAATTCCATCCATCATTCCAAATCTAATTTATCCTATTATCCCCTTCCCAATCCAAATTCCAATCACCATCACCTCCCAATCACAATTCAACCTATTCATCTTCCATGAAAAGAAAATCCATCAAAATATTCCATCACAATTAAAATTCAAATCCTTCCAATACATCATTTTCAAAATCAAATCAAAAAAAAAAATATAATATAATATAATCAAGAAATAAAGCATTTTCCTCCCAATCACACACCATCAAAACAATCCTTTCCATCCTACATATCATATCATAAAATACTTCCAAAATCCCCAATATCTTTCAGTTCATCTATCACTTCACTTTCCATCCATTATCTTCCTTCTGCCTTCAAATCATCAATTTTTGAATCAGGAGAAATCACCTCATTGTTATCTTCAATTGTGAACTCCAAAAATTGCTGCAAAACCTCCAACTTCATTCTTCATCTTCATCACCATCAGCACTTCAAGCCAGCCTTCAACACACCACACTCTATCAATAATCATTCATCCCAACTTATTCAACTTCCTTCTCAAACACTCCCACTTCAACAATATTCTTCCAGATCCATCTCTCTCAATTTCCCTTTATCTTCCACACTAAACTTGGTCACCTCCACAACTCCCTCTTCTATATCTTCATTCTTCCTTCTCTACTCCCTTTCCTTAATGTTCCTCAGTCTCTTCATTTTTCTCCAAGTCCATATCCCTTCTCCAAGACATCCAGAAGCCCCCTCATCATTATCCAAGGGAGAATCCCTGTCTGTCCCCTTCAATACAAATTAATCTTCAAATTTGAACTTGAAACATCAAACTTCAAAGTCAAACTGCAAATTCAAACTTTGAATTTAAAGCTTTGAAGTCAAATTTCAAACATAAAAATTCAAAATTCAAAATTTTTACATTGAACTTAAAAGTTCAAACTTCAAAGTTGAACCTCAAATGTTTAAATTCAAAAGTCACAATTCAACTTCAAACTTCAAACTTCAAACTTCAAATCTCCAACTTCAAAATTTTGGATTCCCATCCTAGTTTCAGAATAAAATCCCAAACAGCTGTGCAATTCTTCACCTACCTCAAGCTATCCAACCTTGCTTCCAAGCCTCTGATCTTCAAATCAGCAGTTAAAACAGAACCCAATTTTCAATTCCAGCACAGCTTTTTTCTGGGCATCAGGGTCTTCCCCTACCCATTCAGGGTGGGTACTGTCATAAACACATTTTTGAAACTGTTTCAACTAAACCAATCCAACCCTTAATCAGCTTCACACTCTCAGCAAACACAGCTTCACTTAATCCAGTACCTTCCACTGGATAGTAATCCTGCATCTCTTGCAGTCTCCATCTTCTCCTACCAGGTTCACCCTCTCACTGTATGGTATAGGCTCTATTTCCATGTACACCTCACCACTGTTTCATGTGACTCAGTCAACCTTCCCAGGATCTCTCCCTCTCCTCCTATGGCTTGGTACATTCTCCATCTCTCCTCAACCCAGTTGGTATATGAGTTATTACATAGTAAACTTATTATATACATAGTATATTATCTACACTTTCTGTTCAGCTCATGCTCCTAGGACTCCAGATCAGTACATTTCAAACCTTACTGGGAACCCCCATCACCCAATCATTCAACTACATACTTCAGCCCAATCAGGCAACATTTAATACCATGGGAACTCTAACCTGCATCACTAGCCACTCCCCCCTCAATGGCTCCTTCTCAGCTCTCAGAATACTGGCCTCTACTTCCCTCCTGGACTAATTCCCTGCAAAGAATTAGTATACAAATTCTTAATGTTTATTCCCTCTTCCAGTAGGTTTCATCAGAGAGCAAGGAATCCTTCACCCAGCCTGCTTAACTCATCCCACCTTTTCCCTCCCCATTTTTACTCTTATGGGATTCAACAACCCCTTATTCAAAAACAACAAAAACAACAACAACCCCCCTGGACTGCTTCATCCCATTTTTTCATTCCCTCATCAATTTTGCTCGTCCTGTCTCCTTCTTCATTGTAATCCCATTCAATAATACTTGAGTTCTATGAGTAGCAGTGCCTGTGCCTCCAGCTGCTTGCATGCCAGGCAAAGTTGTGAGAGCTGATTCCTTTTGCTTTTTTCACTAATCTTTTTGGGTGCTTTGAAATAATGAAAAATTTAATAGTCAATCAAGGAGCTTTTGAATACCTTTTGGTGGTTTTTTGTGAGTATTCTTGGGCTCAATAATTGGATCCAACACAAAAACACTTCAAAAAATTCCACCATGTGTGCATAATGGATTTCACACAAAAGAAATATATATATATATATCCCTTGTTGCACTTTGCTTGAATAGCTTTGACAGTCCAAAGTTTTTCAATTTGATTTTCCCTCATGGGAAATTGAAATGGATAATTGAATTGATGGACTTTTTCACAGCTCAGATTAATTTTGGTTGAATAAAAGATACCCAAAGTCTTTTCAAAAGAAATAAATTTGGCTGTTATGAATGCATTCGAGGATCAATTTGGTGATGATCCTAAGGAATAATTTGAACCCAATTGAAAATTTTTGATAGAGTGAAAAATCGAATTTGAAACCTTCATCATCAAATTTGTTGCTTCCGTAGTCCTTTTCATATTTACAATAACAGATTGGCAAGATGAAAAAGAGTTTTCAGATCTTAGGAAATTTCGGAATCATTTATTTCTTATTTTCATCACTTTTAGGGTAAAAAACCATCAATTAATGGGTATCTAATTTTTCAAGATTGAAGTACATCATGAGATCAGACCTGGAATTTTTACAGTCCATAATGAAAGTTTGGATCAATCATGAGAAATTTGTTTGATCCTGTGTAGTTCAAACCACTTTCATCTAGAAAATACAAATATTTCAAGCTCTGAAGGCTCCCATTCTTCAATAAAATCCTGCTTATTTCATTCCACAGGGATATATTTAAGCTATGGGAGATATCAATATAGTTGGTGGATAAATTTGTATTATATTTAAGAAATTGGTAATTGATTTTGTTGATTCAATTTCAAATAAGTGAATTAATTTATTGAAGGAAAATAAAACTGGGTAGAGGGGTCTTTTATAGTCAAGATCTTCCTCACCAATATGACTATATACAAGCGAAGAGGGAAAGAATTGACAAACACTTTTCTCCTTGGTTTCTTTGTTTTTCCAAGGAGTGGGATGAACATGAGATTTTCATTTGCTCTGATATTCCTTTCTATTTACATCCACTTTTGATGTAACTTTCTTTTCTTATCTGTATAGCAAGTTTCAGAATTAAATACATAAATTTTTTTTAATTGTTTTATTTATACATATTATACTTTCTTTTCTTCATTAAAATGATGTACCAGGGTTTCTGGGATGTTTTGATATTTCTGTGACATACTTCACAGAGACTTAATATTTAATAAATTTATTATTACTCAAAATATTTAGTTGATTCTCTTAATCATTATGCTCCAAATTACCATCTATTTCAATTGGTAATCTGATTGGTTTTTCATTAAAAGTGTTTTTCCCTTGACAGGTATTTCAATCTCAACAAAATTGGCTTTTGAGTATCACAATGCAATATTCAATCAAAACAAAGAGATACAAACCATATGGCATAGCTAGCCAATATTTGAAAAGATTGATAAATCTTCCTGATGCATTTGATAATTTTAAAATGAAAACTTCTTATTATGAATTGATAGAATGGAAATATAAATTTTCCATTATCCTTGAAGAAAAAAAAATTGTGAGAAAGATGTTTCTTAAGGTATATGGCAATCCCTTTCAGTCACATTCTAGATGATATCAGGCACTCTGACAGGCTAATTGAGCTCAATGACTTTCATTCACAGTTCCCTCTTCATGTGACTACTGAATGTTATGATTCAGGATCTTCATTCTTTTCCAAGAGTGTGAAGAAAAGCTCAAATCTCTTTGTAGTAGTGTCAGAAATATCCAGGAGATAGGGATTTCCATATTTTTGAAAAAGTTTAAAGTTTTTTCTTTGGATGCTAAAATTTATGAAGAGTTGCATTTCCTGAGCCTCTGGAACTAAAAAGGGGAAGGCCTCCAGCCCCATCTAAAATGACAATTTGGTCCTTAAAAATCCAGGATCCTTCATTCTTCAAAATTTAAGAACAGAGGCTTCAATAAAAATCATGCAATAATAAATGGAGGGGTGAATGATGAGTGAGGAAGAAAACAGGTAAAAAACAGTTATTTTCAAATTCATTGTACACTTCTTGAAAAGGAAAAAATTATGAGGGCTTCTTATGAAGATAATTTTAAATAAATTCACAGATAAGCTGAAAAAAAGAAAAAATTAGAGGGGGGGTGGAATGATTCCAGTAATCAGAAAGAAGCTTAAAGATAGCCAAGATTACAGATGGAAAAGAAATATTTTGAAGATATGGAGACAAGGCAGGATATAAATAAAAAAATTCTGAAGATCTGAACTCACAGCAGAATTTAAATCAAATATATGCTCAAGATCAGAATGCAAGCCAAGATTTGGAACAAAAACATGCCAAAGATCTGAAGGCTAGGCATGATTTAAATAAAAAAGAACATCTGCAAAATATCAAAGAATAAATAGGAAGGCAGGACGCTCAAGCCATAAAAATGGAATATGAATCTCAATCAAAGAAACATGGTGGAATAAAATCTGAATCAGACAAGAGGTGTTGGAATTCACGCTGCTCAGACACTTGCACAACCTCTGCGGTGTAAAAGCTCCATTTTTAGAGCAAGACACCAAGCACAAAACCTCCTGCCCATCCATCCATCTCCTTTCAATCTCACTGCTCAAACCCATCTTCCAATTTCTATATAATCATCTTTCTTCTACTCATCTTCTCTCATCAACTCCAACTATCACACTCAGCTTCTTGATAAAAGAAGACTCAACTTGATACAATAAAACTCTCAAGACCTACCTGGAAGAACCTTCAAGCTGGTAATTACCTAACTTGATGTTCTCAATCATCAAAGTTGTTTCTAACATTCTTACTTCAATCAGGTGACAACTTAAGTCAAGCCAGAAGGTCTTGAGGTTCCTCCTCAGCCATGAAGACCATTCCAATTGGTATGAGAACATTATTGTCATGACTCTTATTCACTAGTGCCTGATAGCATTCATTTTCATGGATTCTTTTTTTCAACCTATCATTCAAATCATCATGTGCTGAAATTTAGGCAACTTGATACTCATTATCTCCTTTTGCTGTTTGTTTCTTCTATCACAATGATCACTGTTTTTTTAAGTCTCCAATTTTTTTGTGTTTATTGAAATCAAATACAGTGTTCCTGTTTTTCCAACAATACCTTTATCAAGAGTAACATTCTAGCCTTTAGAGCTCAATCCAGGAGTTTCCATTTTCCTAAAAAGAACCTGCAGGAATACTTTGATCAAGATATGCAACCAGTTCAATCATCCTCAATTTATTCTGTGCCACCTCAAATCTCCAACAAGAGCTTCCATCAAATGTTTTTTTTATTGAAATATTTGTGGCTAGGATCATCAAAGACATATTAGATTAATTTTTTCCAGGAAAAATTTCCACATTTCCCATATTTTTCTGAGTAAAAATATTTCTAAGAAAATGTTTACAGCCAGAAGTTCAAATAATCTTTTCCAAACTTTTGTTTTTTCCTGTCCAATGTTTTCTGCCCTCTTCCTGCAAAATAGACACTTTGATTTGGGGTTTTTCTCAGTTCATCTTCCTCAATATGACCCCTCCCATTAAATCCACCAAGAATTCCATCAGTTTTGCTGATTCCCCCCAAGTTTTTGATTCATCTTTCCAACTAAAAAATTCATCAATATGTATATATTTTTGTTTTTTTTTTTTTGAAAGCAGAAAGAAAACTTAAACATTGTAGCCAAGAACTCAGGAAGGGAGACAAGAATCTTGTGAAAAGAAGCCATTTGATACAAAAAAAATGGCCAGAAAATGCCATAATGTAGAATTTTCAGTGGAGAATTTAGACATAAATTTGGTTGGGTGGACAGGTTTTGCAGGAATATTAATCATAGTTCCCTTGTCATTTTTTATTCATAAATAAAAATCTAAGAAGGAATATCAAGAGTTCCTACTATCCTAATATTTAATATATCATCCTAGTCTCATTTCAGTTTTGTAGTCCCCATTTTTTCATCCTATTCATTTCTAGTATTCAATATTGCTAATGAATATTACAATTAAATCCATGACACTCTTTAAGTGAAGCTTCCAAAAAATTTGTATGGTCACCCCAATTTGTCTACCATGGTTACACGGAAAGTTCTTGGTTCCAGTTGGGGAGTTGGACTATTCTGAAACCATAATTTCAACTGCCTGTAAGACTGAGGTTGATCCATTTATCCCCCAGTTCTATAATTGAGTAAATATTGATCTTTTTGGATTTTTAACTATTACACAGATGGGACACAATCATGGAAGACTTGCGTGTTCTGATAAATCAAAATAATCAGCCTATTGCAAAACAACAGACGCGCACAGGCGCAGAAAAGCAGCCAGGAAATGATTGCACAATGCTGACTGCAGCGCATGGGAATTTCTGGAATCACTAGACGCAAAGAAAGCACAGTGTAAGCTTACCGCTGAATGGAAGCAAAGAGTGTCCCCTTCATTGCATTCCTATAAGCCATTTGGAGCTCTAATGGCACGGTTGATAGCTGGGGATCAGGTGACATTTTTATAAGCCTGTATATCAAGAAGTGAGAGAATTTTGCAAAAACCAGTTCTTGGTGCCTCAGGGAAGGAGGAGGGGCCTTGAAGCCACCCAAGGATTTGATGACTGGCAGATATGTGAAGGAAGGAACCTACGCCCAAATGATTTTCAACACCTTGGAAAATCAAACCCCAGTTGGTTGCATCTAAAATAGCTTGAGGTAACCAGTCTAAACACCATTTCCAGTTCAGCTACCACTGTGAAGTAGCCTGCCATGATTAGCAGCAAGCCTGGGATGAGGTAGGAGTGGGCCTTGGATGAGGTAAGAGTGGGGATTATAAAACCACAGCAGTACCTTGCTTTCCCTTTGCCATCAAGTAGGATTGAGATGGGTGGACAATAGGGGGGGTCCCAACAATTTCAGACTGATTGATATCATTATCTGATGCTATTCCAGCGCCCAGATTAGTCAAATTTTCAAGAGCTTCATTCCAAAGGTTTAAGAAGACTGAAATTTTATTGTAATCTCAGATTGTGAATTCTTTCAAATTAGTATTATTTCAATGGTTCTGTTACAGTTTCTGTCACGTTCTGTTCACTGTTTCTGCCACCATTGCTAATGCAGAGGTCCTTGTTGGGATTGTGGACGCAAGAGGAAGTTCCCCACCAAAACAACAACAGAAGAGAAAAGGGCAGACCAGGAATGGTAAGTTCAAGCCCAGCTCTGCTGTCAAAAAGAATATCAGTCCCACCTTGCTGACACACATGTACCCCAACCCTAACCAGACCTCAGGAATGGAAAGGTTAAAAGTAAAATAAACCAATGCAATGGGGAAAGAGAGAGAAGGTTTTTTGCGCCCACACCATCCTGAGGAACAGTTACTTAAGCTCAAGCAGCAAAGTGTAAAATGCAAGCCACAACTAACCACAACGTGTCATGAATTATGATCAAAAATTTTATATTTTAGGTGTATTAAAATTTTTAATAAGGAAAGACAAAGATTATTCCAATGATGAATTATACCTTAAGATAAATCCTGTGGCCTTTTATAAAAATTTAATAGCTGAATCACAAATCTGTGGTGACACTGTATGGGACATTGTTCAGTTTTGATTACTATGGGATATGTAGTGTTGTGGTTTACATACACCTTGTACCAAGCGGTTATATCTCAGGGTGTTCATGGGCCGGGTTGGTAGAAAAAGTTGCTACCCATACCCAACCCACCAGTAGGTGGGTCTTAGCGGGTTGGGTCATTTTCCCCTGAATCCATACCCAAACCCATGATGGGTACCCCTGGGTCTTGGCGGGTATTTTCAGGCCACAAGCGGGTCATTGGGCCCCACTGGACTTTTTTTTGCTTTTTAAAATTAAGGGCATTACATTTTGGTATAACTTGATATTACTAAAAATAATGTATAAGGTGATAATTAGAGAGCATGAAAAGCATATGAAAATGCAAAATATGCACATAGAGAAGAATAAAGACAGAAAAAATAATTTGGAAGTGATGTTTTATTTTTTTGGGTACCCATGGGCCCGCCCATCATCAATTGAGCTTCCCAAACCCAGATCCAGACCCCCAGAAGCTTGAGACAGGTTGGGTCAGCATAGGGTTTTTTTAGAGGACACCTGGCCCAAACTTGGCTAAATACCCACTGGGTACAGGTACCTAGCGGGTCTGCCCAACTAATGAACACCCTGAGGTTTAGCTAACACTATGGAAAATTATGTGTTGCTGTGGGACACAGAAAAACCCAGTTGCTGCAGCCTGCATTGAGTTCCCATTCAGAAACACCTGTAGAAACAATACAGATCCTGTATAAAACAGATACATAAATATTTATGTATCATGCTACATAATAAAATTGATTCCTTGGCATATGCCACTCCTTTGTACAGTAAGTTACAGCCACTCCATTTTATAACATCTGCTCACCACCTGGCTTGTCATGATGACCCACCAACCATTTTGCAGGGTTGACTCAACCTGGCCCTTTCTCTACCATACAAAACATAGACTCACCTGCCTTCCATTTAGATATTTTCCAGCATCTTCCCCCTATCTTTCTATTCCCCCTTGCCCATTTAAGTTTCCATACCACTCCTAGTCATCTGTAAGAAAACCTTTCCTTGTTTTTTCCCAGATCAATCCAATTCCAATCCCATCTGAATTACCATGGACCATTTGCATGATGCTTGGGCTAACTCAATGAGTCAACCCATGATTTCAAATGATCAACACATTCACATATCCCAAATAAGTTCATCTGAGGCTCAATCATCGCAAGTTCTCTAATACAAGGCACAGATAGCAAAGCTCTCTATTGAACTTGAGTCTCTTAAAGTGGCTCTGCTGTCTGCAGATTTTCCAGAACCCCTACAAGCAAAAAAAGCAAGGGAACCAAGCTGCGTACCAACTCCAATCAACATCTCTCTGGTTCAGTTTCCAATAAAAAAACACCACCACTATCAACACCTAACTGTGCTCAACAAGCAACATCTGCACCACCTAAGTTCAACAAAAAAACCAATTTGGTTTCTGAAGTGAATTTACCAATGTCCCAGTGAACTTCCCCAATTAAGGCTCTTTATCCAAAGCGCCACCCTGTCAAGCTTCATGCTTAAGGGTTATTTTCTTCCTCACTTTGAAATATCCATCCCTCAGTACCATCTACTTCAGTCCATAAGCGTGACACAAACAAAGCACAACATCAATTTTGCCTTCCACTTACCTCCTCTGGCTGGCATAAAAACCTTCCAATCTTGGTGACTGACTCAGTATATACTTGCAAATCTTGCAGTTAACTCTACGCCGGTCAACCATCCATTCAAGCTCCACTCTTTCACCCTGGGTATCATCAGCCCTCAGACTTCCATTTTTGGTGCCGCACTCACACTAGTTTGCACCCATTCCTAGATAGCCACATCCACTGTATATTTTGCAAATAGACTATTCCCTTACACTTCATAAGCTGTATCTTTACATTTGAATTGTCTCCCCATGTCATTCCTTCCTGTCCCATCTGTTACGTTCTTGTACGCTCAGATTCTATTTTCTTACACCTATGCTAAAAACTTGGAAATGACTGTACTGTTATTTCATTTCCCGTTCTGTTCATTTAATTCATTTCCCATTTGCCTCCTAGCTGTAGCCAGCCATCTATCAGGTTGTATCTAGTCACCTTTTGATTACCTTATAAAGGCTGTCTTGCCTGCCTGAAGATTGTCTCCTCAGTTAGTTAATTTCATATGTTCTTTCATCTTTCTAAATCCAGTCATCACATTGGACTTGGATTTTGTTTCCTTTCCATTGGAACATTTCTCCCCTCTTGCTGTTTGTTGAGTCACCCCATCATAATTTTTCACTTTGCAGTTAGCCTTGCAAACTTGCAATTTCCCTTTCACTCATCCTCTTCCTTTGCACTCATGATCATCTAAGATTGCAGCAGATTTCTTCTTTTACAATTTCATGTACTTGCTCAAACAGGAACACTTCCCTCACCCCTTAAAATGATGATATCCATTGGTTAGGGAGATCCAGCGCTTCTTGGGCCCAACAACCTTTAGACCCTGTCCCTTCTTCTAAATCTCCTTTGGTTGAACCTTTCAATGATCCCCTCACTCCTCAACAGGAAGCTCCAGTGGACCCTCTTCATGAAATCAAAGATTCCAAACACTCTTCCAATGAAACCTTGACTTGTGGTAGATCAAGGGTTTGCACTAATGCTCCCAGGACCAAAGCTTTGACCTTTCTCTTGACCCTGATCCAGGCTCTTATTCAAAATGCCTTGCAATCTGGTCTGAGTGGCCCTAGCTTCTGTACTCCGGGCATGAAGCAACCTGATCATTTTACGGGGGAACACTCCCATAAAATTAGATCCCATTTACAGTCCTGTAAAATCATCTTCTCAAACAATCCTCATGATTTTCCTAATTATAGACACAAAGTTATGTATGCATCTTCCTTCCTCAGTGGAAGAGCCTTGCAGTGGTTTGAACCCTACCTCAAACAATTATCTAATACCAGTACCACTTGTATCCTCAACAATTGGGAAAATTTTGAGAAGCAACTGTTCACCCTGTTTTGCAGCCCTAATGAAGTCCAAAATTCAGAATATAAGCTTAATAACTTATTCATGAAAGAAAATAGTAGAGTTTCTGTTTATATCTCCAACTTCCAAAATTTTCAGTCTTTCATCCAATGGAACAAGGCATCTCTTTTATTTCAGTTTTCAAAAGTTTTAACGGCATGCCTAATCAAGCAAATTTCAGTTGGGGGACATAAGACAACCTCCCTTCAGCAATTAATCAACCAGGTGATTGAGCTTGATAATTGCTATCACAACAAGAACTACTCTCTGCAAAAAGACCATGGATTGTCAACCTTGGATCCAAAGGCAAACAACCCTTCAAAGCAACACTCAAAGAATCCAAAAAAATCCAAACCAAATCCAACCTCAAAATCCAACCCAAAGGGGAAGGCCATTGCCAAAACTCTGAAATTCCTGGAAAAGGAAACCGGGATGCTCCGCAACAAGGAATGGCTAAGGAGGGAAAAGAATGGGTTATTTATGTTTTTTGGAGGGGAACAGGATGTTGATATTTTTGCAAAGCTGCTAAGCAGTCAAAAAATTATCTTGTAGTTTTTCTAATACTTGCAAGGAAAACTACATATTATCTAAATTAAGGCAAGTCAATCTTTGCACTTGAAAGTCACTTGGTGCTCTGAGTTTGATATTTTTCCTCTTCCATCCCCAAAATTCCCCTTATTGTGTTCTACTTGATTCTGGCACCAATGTTTCTTTTATAAGTGAATGTTTTGCCACTTCCAAAAATCTTACGCATTCTGATATAGATAAGTTTCCCATCTATTTATTAAGTAATGCAACCATGCTGTCTCATTTGGTTTCCCAAAAGGCAAAATTGACCTTTGCATTTTCCAATTTCCCCAGCTTTGAATGGGATTTATTTTGCTTGGATAATTGAGAATGGAAAATACCATTCTAGGCCATGACTTTGTATTTTACTGGAATCCAGATGTTAATGGGCAAGAAGGAGTAATTCACCTTTGAAACTTTCAACCGCAGGATGCTAACCCTTCTGTCAGATAGCAATTAAACAGCCTACCTGACAATTTCATTGAGTTGGATGACAATTTTCTGCAAGGAGATTTTAAATATCCTGACATTCATTCCAAAGTTCCCTTTTCAGATTTAGGAGTTATTTATTATTTATCAGACTTACCTCTTCATTTTTTCTTTGAAGAGAAACAGGCACCAACGAAATGGTGTATTTTGAGCCCCCTAATACTCTTGCATTGTGCAAACACTTCAAATCCTGTGCTCAAAGATGAGGAGATTGAACATTCAGAAATCATTCAAAAGTCCTTACCTTTGGTTTATTGTGACTTTTCTGACATCTTTTCAGCTGTAAAGACAGAAAAACTTCCTCCTTCCAATTCTTATGATCACAGTATCAAACTCACTGGCCCACCTCCAGCAACCAGACTGGTCTACTCTCTCTCAAAGCAAGAATCAACCGTGCTTCAAGAATACATTGCGGAGAACGTATCAAAAGGATTTCTTTGACCAAGCAATTCAAATACAGGCTTGCCTGTCCTATTCATCCCAAAGAAAGACAGAGGACTTTTCCTTTGTGTTGAATACAGGAAACTGATCCAGGTAACCTGGAAGAATGCCTACCTGTTAAAATGCGGATGCACTCAGGTAATGTGCATAGGAGTGTGTAATCCAAATGGGATGCAAAATGGGCCTCCACAGCCCATTGGACATCAAGTTGGACACGTAGGCCTATGTGGGTGTTATTGGTTTTGGGCATTTGGGCGCCAAAACACGTTTTTATGGTCTTTTGGGACACGGGCCCTCATGGGCCCACCAGGGTGGATGGGCTACCCAAGCCAGATGGGCTTATTTGGGCATAAAAGGGCCCAAGCTTCATTATGGACATACTTGGCCAGATGGGCTGGCCCGCCAAAGTATGTAATTCTCACAATTCAGGCTTGGGGCGGCCCATGGGGGCCGCTGCACCTGTTGCTGCCCGCTAGGGGCCGCCTCCCGTGTCGCAGCCTGCTAGGGGCCACTGCCCTTGTTGCAGCCTTCCCGGGGCCACTGCCTGCGTTGCGGCCCGTTTGGGGCCGCCTGTGTTCCTTGGTACGGCCCATGCGGGGCTGTTGCGCGACCAAGGGATCCCGCGCGGGCCTGTCTGGTCGCGCCCCCCAATCAGCGCCACGGAGCCGGGGCTTGCGGCCCCGGCTAGCTCCCCCTCCCCTTGCTTGCTGTTGCGAGGGGGATGGGGGCGAGCCGGCTGGGTTGAACCAGCCAGCGACCGGCCGCGACAGTGTGGCCAGTCAGGGCAGGGGGGACCTGACCACCCCCTTGCCCAAGGAGGTGGGGGCGCCGGCTGCAAGCGTAATGACCGGCAGGTGGGGCGGGAATTCATCACCCCTCCACCATTGAGTGTGTGAAGCAACCAAGCAGGGGTACTCTCCCCCCCCCTTTACCAAGGGGGAGGAGCGATGGGCCTGGGGGGACCTGATCACCTCCCAGGCCAACTTTCTTGAAGACGCCCTGGGGGTATTGACCCCCAGGGCCCATGGTGAGGGGATTTGACCGCCCCCACCAGGGATTTGAGAGAAAGAGGAGGGGGACAGCATGTCCGCTGGTCACACCCCCCCCCCCCCCCCATGTGAGTCTGAGACCGGACCCAGGTGTGCCCTGGGTCCCACCTGGCCCATTTGAGGGGCCAGGGGCTGGCTGCATGAGGCAACCAGCCCGTAAACAAGGTAATGAGGTCATCATGGCTGGTTGTAACAGACAACCAGCCAAGGGGATTGAACAGCAAGGGGCTGGTTCAGCCCTGTAACGGTGGAAACACTGGAATGGACCAGAATAAGCCGGTTTTAAGGGTTCAGGAACTGAGGCCATGTGGGCTGATGTAGTCCCAACCAAGTAACAAGGCTAGTAGAGCCTGTAGAGCTCTTTTGGGGCGGAAAACTTGCCTTTTGGCTTGTTGTATCATGGGCTCACAAAAGGCCAATCTTTTTTACTTAAGAAGCTCTTCTCCCTGCTGTTTTCCATCCATTCATTCATCATTCCAATCAAATTCATCCAACATATTGCCCCATTGTGAGAGCCCCATTAGCCAATATTGACACCCAGTGTCCAGCATTTCTTTTGCTTTAAATATTGCTCATTTGCCTAAGCTAATTTCTGGCCATAATTCTAACACATTATCAGTACCATCATCATCATTATTTCCAAGCAAGATAGACCCTTATACCTTACTTTGGACAACCTCAAGGACCTCAAGTTTTCCAAGAAGATGTCTTATATCCCAGATTCCAGCTCCACCAAGTTAGTTTTGAATAGTCAGAACTATAATGCTTGGGCTGTCCTTAGGACAGTGAGTTGGATAACATCTGTTGTGGGGATATTATGAAAGGAGATGATACTTTTATCAGTTCAGAGGTGGAGAAGAAGGCCTATCATTTTATTCTTAGACACTTGGATGAGCATCATGTAACATGGGTTGCTGATACTCTGTTGGAGGAACAGAAGAGGAAGGGGAGTGTTTTATGGAAAATTCTCAAGTCAAAGTATGCTGGTGACTTTGTTCATCAAAAGGGGATTGCTTTCAATAGATTGTTTAAGTTGAAATTTGGCAACTGTGAACAATTTTTGGGGGAAGCTAGATCTAGTATTGCTAATTTCAAGTCATCTTGTCTGAACATGGATCCTGAGTGTTTGTCACTCTTAATTCTTCAAAAGCTGTTAAAAGAATATAGGTCCTTGGTCAGGATCATATCTCAGTTGGATGCCCTTCCAGGAGAAGAGGATGTGCTTAGAAGGATTGAAAAGGATGATCTTCAATTCAAGATGAAGGAGAGCACAGGAACTTCTCTGATGGGCAAGACAGCAAAATCTGGGAAGAAGGCAAAGGCCAAAAAGGATTTATCAAAGGTCTTGTTTTATAATTTTCAGAAGAAGGGGCACTATGCAAAGGATTTCAAGGAGGCCAAGAAGAGGAAGAAATCCAAGGAAAGTGAAAAGGAAGACAAAGAGGTCAACCTTGCCATGGAAAATGTTGCTATGGTGGCAGTGGATGTTTCAAAGGAACAAGCTGCTGTGGAACAAGTCCCCAACAAGAAGGCTTAAATTTGAAGAGGATCAAGAGATGGACTTGATTGATTATGAAGTATGTAATCTTAACCTTGAAAATGAGAACTTATCAGTGGCTGATAATTCTTCATTCCTTACAGGAGGATTGTTGAAGGAGGATGTTCTTGTTTTGATTGATTCTGGTTGTACAGACCACATGTTTTTTGAGCCAAATTTGTTTTCAAATATTAGAGATTTTGATGGTGTTTTAAATATTGGCCAAAAAGGAAGAACAATCCAGATTAAGGGGATTGGAAAAGTTATTCTTGCAAATCACATGGGTTTCAAAATAATTTTTGAGAAAGTGTTCTATGTACCAGATTTGCCTTATAACCTTGTGTCTCTTGGAGTGCTCTGGAAAAAGAGTTTCCAGATTTGTTATCTTAAAGAAGATAAGTTTGTTATTGATTTGAATGGGAGAACTATCCTGAGTGGACAAGTTTAGAATAAGTTTCTCTTTGCTGAATTGTTCAAGATTTCAGCTCTGAGCACTGTTGCTCACAATAGAAGTGGCCATAAGTTAAAGGACAGCAACTGTGAGAGTGGTACCTTAGGGGCCAAGACCAGGAATGTGTTCTCAAAGAGTAGAGACCACACAGAAGTTCCTAGAGAGGAATTCTCCATTGATTTGGCAGGGCCATTTTCACCAGTGTCTTTTGGAGGGGCAAGATACTTCATCAATTTGGTTGATACAGCAACTAATTTTGTTTGGGTAAAACCAATAAGATCAAAGGATCAAACCACAGAGGAGGTTTCAGTAATCTTCAAAGTCTGGAAACAGAATGGTTTGATGAGGGAGATCAAGAGAGTTATTACTGATTGAGGAGGTGAGTTTGTGAGTAAAGATTTTGAGAAACTATTGAATGATTATGGTATCACTCATATAGTTACTACTGCTAGTACTCCACAAAACAATGGAATAGTTGAGAGAATGAATAGGACTTTATTGGAAAAATTCAGAACTATTATGGCTCAATCTTTTCTACCAAAGTTTTTGTGGGCTGAGTTGGTGTGCACAGTGTGTCTGTTGCACAATATTGTAAGTGTTAATGGGAAGTGTCCTCATTATCAGTTTTGGAAGTTGTACCCCAAAACATCACACCTAAGAAAAATTGGTTGCTTGGTGTATTGTAGTGTCCACCATAATGAGATGGTTGGAAAGTTAGATCCTAGAGCCAGAACAGGGGCACTTGTGGGCTATGACTTAATTAGTAAGTCATACAGGATTTATTGTCCAGGGACAAGAAAGGTTATCCGTAGTAGGGATGTAAAATTTGAAGAGAGTACCTTTCCACTCAAAAGGGGTGAACCTAGTACTGTTCAGGAATCACAGCAGGAAATAGCATTGGAGCCTATTTCCCCAGCAGAGGCTGGAGATAATATCATTAGTGATGATATTGAGGTGGCAGACGTGCCACAGGAGGGTTCAGTACCCACTTCAGGGGAGTCTGTGGACCCAGAACCTGATGAGCCTCCACCTCCAGTTAGAAGGAGTGGCAGGATGAGAATGCCTGTTGATAGGTATGGGGAATGGAAGTCCCATTATGCTTCTGCGGAATATGAGGAAGATAAACTTCAGGAACAGTGTATGCTTAATGAGATTCTACAGTTGAGTTCAGAAATGGGTAATAGAGTTAACCCAAATAGCTTTGGCCAAGCTATGAATTCTGATGAGAGAGCCAATTGGAAGACAGCTAATTTTGAGGAATTTGATTCTCTAGAGAATAATAGTGTGTTTGAAGTGGTTAAGCGGGATTCAGTTCCAAAAGGAAAGACCATTGTTGGGTCTAGATTAGTGTTAACAAAGAAGTTTGATACTAATGGAGTTTTGAAGAGGTTCAAGGCTAGATGTGTTGCACAGGGCTTCAAACAGAGAGAGGGTATTGATTACCAGGAGACTTTCTCACCAACTGGAAGGCTGTCCACCTTCAGGTACATCATTGCTTTGGCAGTGGAGTTGGGTGAAGAAATCAGACAGGCTGATTTTGTAACTGCATACTTGAATGCAAAACTTGGAGAGGAAGAGACTGTTTATATGTCAATTCCTGATGGTTTCAAGGAATGGCTGGTCAAGACCAAGCCGGAAACTATGAAGAAAATCTGTGTGAGAAGTTTCCTCTCAGTAGATAAAGGGGATTATTTCCTCAAGCTGTGTAGATCCCTGTATGGATTGAAGCAAGCAGATAGGTCATGGTATAATACTATGAGCATGAAACTGATAGAGATTGGTTTCAAAACAGGTTTGGCTGACCCTTGTCTCTTTGTGAGAAAGGATGCAATTTTGTTTGTATGGGTCAATGACATTATCATTATTGGGAATGGTAAGGAGACAGTCATGGAGACACTCAAAAAGGAGTTCAAGATAAAATATCTTGGTCTGGAACAGCAGGTGCTGGGAATGAAAGTTATTAAGAGAAAGAATGGGATCAGGTTGGATCAGAACCATTATTTGTCATCTCTACTTAAGCAGTATGGCTCAGAAGATGCAAAGGAGTTTGGTACTCCAATGCATTCTAACATTTGGTTAGAAAAGTCTACAGATGAAGAGCATCTAGAGTTTGTTCAATCCAGGAATGATTATAGATCAGCTATTGGATCTTTGAATTATTTGGTGCAGTGTACAAGGCCAGATATTACTAATGCAATTGGGATTTTGTCACAAAACTTAGAGAAACCATGCATGAGGCATTGGTCAGCGTTTAAGAGAGTTATGAGGTATCTTAAAGGAACAAGCAGTCTGGGACTGCAGTTTTCAAAGTCATCAAACTTTGACTTAGTTGGTTATTCTGATGCGAGTTGGGCAGATGGTAACACTAGGGAATCAACAAGTGGTTTTGTATTCTTCTTAGGAAAGAATCTAGTGTCTTGGATGTCTAAAAAGGTGTCAGCAATAAGTCTTTTGTCAACAGAAGCAGAGTACAGAGCGTACTTGTCAGCTTCACAGGAAGCAAAATGGTTGAGAAAGGTCTTAGACAATACTCATAAACCACAAAGGTTTGCGTTGTTGTATTCTGATAACCAGAGTGCTATTGCGTTGGCAGAAAATCAAGTGTTCCATTCTAGAACAAAAAATATTGATGTTCATTATAACTATATACGGGATGCAGTTAACTGCAAAGAGATAGTGTTACGGTACATGCTTACTGGGGCAATGATTGCAGATATCTTAAATAAGGCGTTAGATAGGAACAAACATGAAGGTTTTGTGTCTAGTATGCGTATGGCATCCCTTTTGGATTAAGGGGGTGTTTTAAAATGCGGATGCACTCAGGTAATGTGCATAGGAGTGTGTAATCCAAATGGGATGCAAAAATGGGCCTCCACGGCCCATTGGAAATCACGTGGGCCACGTCGGCCTATGTGGGTGTTATTGGTTTTGGGCATTTGGGTGCCAAAACACGTTTTTATGGTCTCTTGGGACACAGGCCCTCACGGGCCCGCCAGGGTGGATGGGCCACCCAAGCCAGATGGGCTTATGTGGGCATAAAAGGGCCCAAGCTTTATTATGGACATACTTGGCCAGACGTGCTGGCCTGCCATAGTATGTAATTCTCACAATTTCCCGCTAGGGGCCGCCGCCGGCTTGGGGCTGCTTCCCGCGTTGGGGACCGTTCAGGGCCGCCTGTGTTCCTTGGTAGAGCCCGCGCGGGGCTGTCGCGCGGCCGAGGGATCCTGCGCGGTGCAATGCCGCGCGGGCCCGGCTGGTCGCGCCCGGCAACCAGCACCGCGGAGCCGGGGCTTGCGGCCCCGGCTTGCTCCCCCTCCCCTCACTTGCTGTTGCAAGGGGGATGGGGGCGAGCTGGGTGGGTTGAACCAGCCAGCGACCGGCCGCGACAGGGCGGCCAGTCAGGGCAGGGGGGACCTGACCACCCCCTTGCCCAAGGAGGTGGCGGCACCAGCCGCAAGCGTAGTGACCGGCAGATGGGGGGGAATTCATCACCCCTCCACCATTGAGTGTGTGAAGCAACCAAGCAGGGGTGCTCTCCCCCCCCCCTTTACCAAGGGGGAGGAGCAATGGGCCTGGGGGGACCTGATCACCTCCCAGGACAACTTTCTTGACAACGCCCTGGGGGTATCAACCCCCAGGGACCATGGTGAGGGGATTTGACCGCCCCCACCAGGGATTTGAGAGAAAGAGGGGGGGACAGCATGTCCGCTGGTCACACCCCCCCATGTGAGTCTGAGACTGGACCCAGGTGTGCCCTGGGTCCCACCTGGCCCATTTGAGGGGCCAGGGGCTGGCTGCATGAGGCAACCAGCCCATAAAAAAGGTAATGAGGTCATCATGGCTGGTTGTAACAGACAACCAGCCAAGGGGATTGAACAGCAAGGGGCTGGTTCATCCCTGTAACAGTGGAAACACTGGAATTGACCGGAATAAGCCAGTCGTAAGGGTTCAGAAACTGGCGCCATGCGGGCTGATGTAGTCCCAACCAAGTAACAAGGCTAGTAGAGCCTGTAGAGCTCTTTTGGGGCGGAAAACTTGCCTTTTGGCTTGTTTTATCATGGGCTCACAAGAGGCCAATCTTTCGTACTTAAGGAGCTCTTCTCCCTGCTGTTTTCCATCCATTCATTCATCATTCCAATCAAATTCATCCAACATATTGCCCCATTGTGAGAGCCCCATTAGCCAATATTGACACCCAGTTTCCAGAATTTCTTTTGCTTTAAATACTGCTCATTTGCCTAAGCTAATTGCTGGCCATAATTCTAACACTACCCAGTACCTTCTATGTAGCACCTTCTCACTCTCTTCCATGGAGCTGCTTATTTCACAAAGTTAGAATTTCAAGGAGCCTAAAACCTGATTTGCATTGCAAAAGGTCAGGATTATTTGACCAAAATGAGAACAAAGTTTGGCAGTTATGAGTATACCGTCATGCCTTTTGGCCTCTGCAATGCTTCTTCCAATTTTCAAAATTTTGTCATTGACATTTTTTCTGACCTTGTAGGGAAATACTTTGTGGTATATCTTGATGATATACTAGTCTACTCAAGAACTCTTAAAGATCAAATTGCACATGTGCAAGAGGTGATGCAGCAACTTCAAAAGAATAAACTTTCTGAAAAAGCCTCTAAGTGCAAATTTCAGACTCATTCTCTTCATTTTCTAGGTGTCATAGTCTTGCAGGAAGGACTATTTATGGACCCATCCAAGAGTCAGGGCAAATTTGACTGGCCCGCACCTTCTTCAGTCAAATCCCTTCAAATTTTCCTTGGTTTCAGTAAGTTTTACAGGAGTTTTTTTGAGAATTATGCCAAGAAAACCGTGAATCTTCCTAACCTTCTTCAGAAAGACACTCATTTTGTTTTTTCAGAATAAGCTGCTTTGGAGTTCAAAGCTCTAAAGAAATCCTTCACCACTTCTCTGATACTTTCTCACTTCAACAAGCTAGCTTTCACTATTGTGGAGACAGGCACAAGCAACTATGCAATGGCAGGAGTAATCTTGTAGTTTTCTTCCTCCTCTTCCCTCTTTCATCCCATAGCTTTTGAGTCTCCCAAATTTCTTGCTGCAGAGCTTAATTAAGGCATTCATGAAAAGGAACTTCTTGCAATTTTGTACTGCTTGAAGAAATGGTGTTCATACCTTTTGAGCCTTATGGAACCCTTTGATTTTTTAACTCATCACAACTCCCTTGAATATTTCATGAGCTCAAAATTACTCAGATGCAGACACACAAAATGGTCCAAATACCTCTCTGAGTTCAACTTTACAATTTTGTACCATCCTGGGAAACAAGTGGTATTCCCTGATGCTTTATCATGTCAGGACAAAATTTACCCAGGGGGGGAGCACCTTTGCCAATAACAACCCTTAAAACATTAGGACACTCTTCTCAACCCAGTCTGCCCAACTCAGTTTGATAATCACTCACCTTTAAGACACAGTTTCTGAACTAGGACAAGCTCAAATCAATGATTCAAAGTGTATCAAACTTTGCAAGAGTGCAAATCTATTAGATAGTGGTTACAGTATTGATGAAAATGGTTATTTAGTTTATAAAGATCATATAGTAGTACCAGATAAACCTTGCATTAAGTTAGATATTGTCCAGTCATGGCATGATTCTCTGCTTGCTGGTCATCATGGGCAGGATAAAACGTACCAACTGACTTCACAAGAATTTCATTGGCCTGGTATGGCCAAGGAAGTAAAAGACTATGTTAGCGCAGGCTATGATTGTAATCTTAACCAGTCCTCAAAACACCAGAAGTATGGGCTGCTCCAACCACTTCCAATTGTGCCTATTCCTTGGCAATTTCTGTCTATGGATTTCATTTTGCAATTACCCATTTCTAGTGGTTATGACGCTATTTTAGTATTAGTAGATTGCTTTTTGATGATGGCTATATTTCTTTGCAGTAATGTGACCACCTCTTTGGAAGACTTAACAAATTTATTCATAGAATATGTATTTTCAAAACATGGTCTCCCTGATAAAATAATTAGTCATTGTGGATCTTTGTTCATCTCTAGCTTCTGGACCTTGATATGCCAACATTTGAAGATCACTCTCAACTTATCATACGCTTACCATCCAGAAAAGGATGGGCAAACAAAACAAGTTAATCAGATTCTCAAACAGTATCTTTGAATGTATGTTGCCTATCAACAGGAAAACTGGTCGCAATGGCTTCCACTAGCCAATTTTGCCTACAACAACTCCACTCATTCCTCCACCAAACAGTTGCCCTTCCAGAATCTTTATGGTAGAAACCCAAATTTCTCATATATTCACATAGAACCTTCTCAACCTGCTGCTGATTATTTAATCACATTCAATCCCTTCAATTTCAACTTTGAACCAACCTCAAAGCAGCAAACCATAGCTACAAGGAGAAAGCAGACTGACTTTGCACTACGGCTCCAAGCTTTGCAGTAGGGGATCAGGTATGGCTTGATGCTTGCAAAATTTTAAGTACTCACCCAACCCAAAAAACTCTCTGGAAGAAAGCTTGGCCCCTTTAAAATCAAATCATTCATCTCTCCCAATGCTTTTAAACTTACCTTACTGGCAAAATGGAAAGTAATCCACCTGGTCTTTCATGTGTCTCTCCTAGAGCCAGCTCAAGTCCTATACCTGGGAAAGACTCATCCCCCTCCAGAACGAGTCAATGTCCAAGACAATCTAGAGGTGCAATTAAGCGGTATTCTGGATTCCCGGTTATGCAAAGTAAAACTTCAATACCTTTTTGAATGGACTAGCTTCCAGTCCAACAAAGATCACACCTTGTGGGAACAAGCCCATCACCTTTGCAACTCTCCCAATTTGGTTTGAGAATTCCATGCAAACTACCCTTGCAAACCTTGCCAATCTTGATTCCATCCCTTCCCATCCCATTCCACCTTTCTACTCCATTCCATCCCATTAATCTCATCACCTTTCCCATTTTATCCAATTCCCCCTTTTCAGTTTCCTAAAAAAAATATTCTTTTTACAATCTTTTATTTTTTACATTTCTTTATTCCAAGTAAATTCTATTCCTTAAAACAATATATATATATATATATATATATATATATATATATATATATATATATATATATATATATATATATATATATATCATTATATATATTATATATATATACATATATATATATATATAATACAAATAAGATTACATAAAGTTTTTCAGATTTTCCTTTATTTCTTGTTCTGCCTCTTCCCAATTCTTCATCAACTCTTCAACCATTGACCTGAATTCATCTAAATCCTTGTCATTTATTAGAGTCAATATTTGTCTTAAAACCAGTAATTTTGTAACCAGATGCTTCTCAAATATCTCCTTGCAATTTGCAGTCCAAGCCCTCTTTGAACGGGCATTCCATTCACCTTCCTCCAGGAGCTCCTCATATTCTCTTTTCCTTTGTCCTCTTGACAAACCTTCCCCAACTTTTCCAGTAAACCACATTTCATCAGTCTTGATTGGCGCCAGGGCTTTCATACGGTTCCCCTTGCTTTAGCCTTCCATCCCATTTCCCTCCATTCCATCTCCTTCCACCACATCTCTTTCTGTTCCAATACCCTCCTCTTGTCCCATTCCATTCCTTCCCTGCGTTCCATTTCCTCCCTCTCCTCTGTTTCCTTCTTCCTGTTCCGCTCCGTTTCCTCCTTCAGCTTCTACCCGCTCTCCCCTTTTTTCTTTAGGTATTGCCACAGCTTGTTCTTCACCTTGCACCTCAGAATTCATCTGGGCCGCCTAATATTTGGTCAACAGTACAAAATAGGGTGGTGGTGGTGGTGGTGTATTTTTATTGTACCTTTGGAATCTTGGCAATGCTATGAATAAAAATATTTAGATTATATTAGTTTCATTTTTCCCATTTAGTTAGTCTCTAGCCTCACTTACCTGGGTTCTGGATTTCTAATAATTCAATCTCTGGCACCAGAGGTGTATGATAGTCAACTCGCAGTGCAGACCTTTTACTTTGTACTTCACTCGTGGATTCCATTGGGGTATTTACCTTTGACTTTCTATTTAAAGCAAATGTACAAGCCCCTTTATGAAGATGGCATTGTTTGCATTTTCCTTGGAGAACTTGCACCGCAGTACTAGGGAGGTATTTCTCATTTTGGCAAATGCAGTTTTTGCAACAACAAGATGACAATGACAACATATTTAAATTACAGATTTATTCAATAGAAATCAATTATAGTAGTATTAAGGGTATACAGTAGCTAAAATAAATTTTTTAATAAATGGGAAAATCATCTGAACGCTTGTAGGAACTCACATCTTTATACCTGGGAAACTGTCACACTTCAAGCTTAAAGTTTATTGTCTTCATCACTTTGACATATCCTTCCCTCTGTACCATCTACCTCAGTCATTAAGTGTGGCACAAACAAAGCACAACATCAATTGTGCCTTCCACTTACCTCCTCTGGCTTGCGTAATGACCATCCAATCTTGGCAACTGACTCAGTATATACTTGCAAACCTCGCAGTTAACTCTACTCCAGTCAACCATCCATTCAAGCTCCATGTCTCACCCTGGGTATCATCAGCCCTTGGACTTCCATTCTTGGTCATGCACTCACACTAGTTTGCACCCATTCCTAGATAGCCACACCCACTGTATATTTTTCAAATGGGCTAGTCCCTTACACTTCATAAGCTTTATCTTTACATTTTCATTGTCTCCCCATTTCATTCCTTCCTGTCCCATCTATTAGGTTGTTTTATTCTCAGATTCTATTGTCTTACACCTATGATACAAACTTAAAAATGACTTTACTGTTATTTCATTTCCCATTCTTTTCATTTAATTCATTTCCCCATTGCCTCCTAGCTGTAGCCAGCCATCTATCAGGTTGTATCTAGTCACCTTTTGATTACCTTATAAAGGCTGTCTTGCCTGCCTGAAGATTGTCTCCTCATTTAGTTAATTTAATACTTTCTTTCATCTTTCTAAATCCCATCATCACATTGGAACTGGCTTTGGTTTCCTTTTTATCAGAAAATTTCTCCCCTCTTTCTGTTTGTTGAGTCACCCCATCATAAGTTTGCACTTTGAAGTTAGCCTTGCAAACTTGCACTTTCCCTTGCACTCAGTCTCTTCCTTTGCGCTCACAATCATCTAAAATTGCCCTATAGTACATGGGGTGGTCATGTGACACACCCCCAACAGATGCAAACTCAAGATTTTCCCTCAGGTTTTGCAAAAAATAAAGTATTTCCTTTCCATCTGGAATTTCTTTTTGACCCATCATACTGACCATTTTGCTTCTTGTTTTCCGTAGATTGCCCTATATGATCATATCAAGATTTTGTGGGGCCTTCTTAAGAAGGACTCAGTGTCAAGACCCCCCGACCTTAGCACCCTGCAAGAATTTTATGATTATTTTAAGCAACCTGACCAAATTGAAAAGGAGGTTAACAGTGTTTTAAGCCCTGTTTTCATCAATTCTAGAAAGTTAACATGCTTTAGGGATGCACGCTCTGGTATTTTTGTTGGGGATTCTGTCATCCATCTTGGGATAAATTTTGTTTCTTATGCTCAAGGTCTCATGGCCCAATTAGGTTTACAATTTTGGTGGCCTAACCTTGATGAAGATGCCGCCTCACTGTAAAAATCAGACCATTGAATTGCTGCTCTCACAACATTCCAGGAACTTGCTGCAACCACAGCTTATGCCTACCTCAATATCAACCCCAAGTTAGCAATTGAAACACCATTGCTTATCCCATCTTACAACCTTTTTTTCTACTTTCTCATCCTTTAAAATTAAAAAAAAGAAAAGAAAGAGGAATGCAAGAACTCCCCAGTTTCTGCTCACAAGAGATTTTCAAAAAATCAAGAGAGGGTACGCAATTTCATTTGACCTAAACTGGATGACTGTTTTTTTGAAAATGAATTACACTTCAGTTAAGGAATGAAAATGATTATTTTTCTATACTTAAAAAGTTTCCAACAAGATATCAAGATGCATTGGCCAAGATTTTCTCTCACAGCAATGACAAGGAAGTTGAAGGCAAGGAGTTTAACATGATTAAAACCCAATTTTAGTTCTCAAAAAAGCTAAATTTTTCTTTTTCTTTTTTTTTGTTTGGATGGTTTCATGAAGAACTCCTCCAAAAAAGAACCCATTTAAAATCAAAGCTGCTTTAGGGTCTGAAGATTACCCCAAACTCCTTTTGATTTGGTATACAAGGTGGCTCCAAAAGGGCTTTCCAATTGATTTCTACTGCCCAAAATGGTTCTATGAATTTCCCCATGCTCAGCAACACACCATAACCAACAGAAGTTCCCTTGCTATTCTCCAAAATTCCAAAGATTCTCTCCTTCCCAAAGGTGAAAAGCATCCTGAAGAAAAGCTTTCAGATTCAACCTTTGCTAGAAAGTACTGGGAAACATTGTCCAAACCCTATGGACTTCTTTTTGGAGTCAAATCTGCTCTTATGCAGACTGCCATCCAAGGATTCTAGCATGGTAGCGAGAGTCTTGAGCCAAACGGCGCACCCTAACAGGTGGAAAAAAGACAGGATGACCAGAACCAACTTGAGTTGTGAATAGCTGTATGTACCCTGCACAGAGCAAGGGGGAGTGTTGGAGTCAAATCTGCTCTTATGCAGACTGCAATCCAAGGATTCTAAGTCTTGGTACTGAAAGCCTGAACAGCATTGTCAAACAACACATCAGGTCTTTACAGCTAAACCCAAGCAAACCCTTGGTGAGTGGACAGGCCCAATGGCCCATCTGGCAATGGCGCACTTAGCTTAGTGGTTAAAGCATCACTCATGAATGTTGAGGTCATGAGTTCAAATCCCATAGTGCACAACTACATTTTGGATTCTAACATGGTAGCAAGAGTCTTCAGCCAAACGGTGCACCCTAACAGGTGGAAAAAGACAATATGACCAGAACCAACTTGAGTTGTGAATAGCTGTATGCACCCTGCACAGAGCAAGGGGGAGTGTTGGAGTCAAATCTGCTCTTATGCAGACTGCCATCCAAGGATTCTAAGTCTTGGTACTGAAAGCCTGAACAGCATTTTCAAACAACACATCAGGTCTTTACAGCTAAACCCAAGCAAACCCTTGGTGAGTGGACAGGCACAATGGCCCATCCGGCAATGGCGCACTTAGCTTAGTGGTTAAAGCATCACTCATGAATGTTGAGGTGATGGGTTCAAATCCCATAGTGCACAACTAAATTTTGGATTCTAACACTTCTTTTTGATGATTCTTCCAGCAAAGATTCCAGGGAAGAGGAATCAGACTCAAATGAAGAAGGAGTGATAGAATTTAGATGTAACTCCTCATAACTGAAAACCAGAAGACTATGGACAAAAGTTAGAATCATGAGAGATCAGGCAAAAACTAAGAAGAAGGAAAAATGAGAAGACCAACAGCTTCAAGTTATTTAGCAAGTAAGAAGGAGGTCAGACAGCATAAGATGTTGATAGCGTGGAAGTTGATAGAGTTCAGACAGTGGAGATGGAGGACTACAAGATTGAGTTAGGTTTTCAGAGCAATCATGCAAAAGTGATCTTGAGGATTAGATTCTTACCAGGCATAGGTTAATTGAAGGAGAGACAAGTCAGACCAGAGTAGGAGTGTTGAGTTGGGGAGAATCTAAGTTGAGGAGAGTCATTGAGCAGAAAGATGGGAGCAAGGTTATAGAAGGGATCAAGAGGAAAGAACAGTAAGGAGACATTCAAAGAGACAGATAAAGGGAAGAGAATCAAAAAGAGGAAAGAATAAAGAGAGAAAGAGTGGCCGCAAGAATTTCACCCGGGTCTTCTCATGAAGTAAGAAGACCCGGGTGGTACAGACATGTCACAAGGACTCATCTCAGTTCATTCACAGAGCTACTGGGGCAAGGACAGAGTGAGAGTCAGAACACAGGATAAGATAATGATAATTTTAAGACCCCACGTGACTGGTGAGAGTTTAATCCAAAAGATCACTTGTTGGTTGCATCAAAGATTGCATTCTGGAGAAGTTGTAGGGAGGTTTCTGAAGAAGCCTTTGTGAGAGAATCCGGGATCATGGAGTGACTTTGAATCAGACTGAGTGTAAACTTGTTGCTTGCATAATCTTCACGCAATCCTTTGTTTTTGATATCTATGTGTCTGGAATTGGAGTGTGATCCAAACTTCTTGATCTTGCTTTCCAAACCCTTATTTTCAATGTGTAGAGTAGGCTTGGGTTTGTCAATTTGATGGATCTTGCTGATGAGGTGTTTGATCCATTTGATTTTGAGGTAGCAGTCAAGTAATGCATTTAGCTCAGATTTGGTGGAAGAGTAAGTGATATTTTTCTGTTGAGTAGAGTTCCAGATGACTGGAATGCCGTAGTGAAGGATCATGTATCCAGTTTGAGATTTGCAAAATGTTGGATTGTCTCCCCAGGTAGCATTTCTGAAACCTGAGAGAATTTCTTGCTCCGAATTGTACTTAATTAAAAGTTTAAGATTTTTAGTCGTTTTGAGATACTTCCATACTTTCTTGACTTCTCTCCAGTGAGTCATGCCCGGTTTGGCATTAAACCTAGCCACACTAGACACAGAGAATGAGATGTCAGGTCAAGAGTAATGAGCCAAGTGATTCAGAAGTCCAATTGCAGATCTATAATTGATATTAGGTTGAAAAAATTCGGCATGATTGACGTTGGAGGCAGGTTCAAGATTTAAGTTTTGAGTCAATGGGATATGGTTATCCTTAAAAGAGGTCAAGCCAAGCTCTTCCAGACCTCTCGCAATGTGATTGGGTTGGCTCAAGAGGATTCTATTGTTTTTGATTTCCATGAACATGCCAAGTATGGTGTTGGGGGGATGGCACAAGGAGTTATTGAATTGTTTGAGAAAGTTGACTTTGAAGAGGTTAGAGATGCCTACATGGATGAGATCATCCACGTGAAAGTAAAGGATTTCACCGTTTTTAGTGTTGAGATATAGACAGGGATGACTAGTCAATTTGTGATATCCTTGAGACTTGATCAATGATGTCAGAGTTTTGTACCAATTCTTGGGGGATTGTTTCAAACCATAAAGGGATTTCTTTAGCTTTAAGTAAGGAGATTTCCTGGATGATCCTTCTGGGGTCCTTATAATGACAGTTTCATCAATAGGAGCATGAAGGAATGAACCTTTTACATCAAATTGAGTCAGTTTCATTTTATTCTTCAAGCCATAGATAAGAGCTACTCGGAGTGATCCAAGTTTGCCGGATGGTGCCCAAGTCTCATTATATTCTATCCCTAGAACTTGGTCAAATCCTTGAACACAGATTCAAGCTTTATATTTGACAGGGTCACCGTGACAATTTTCTTTCACCTTGAAAACCCAAGTTGTATTTAAGATGTTGTCTGGGGTGCTATGGTACTCCTCCCAGACGTCTTGGAGTTCTATCAAATTTAATTCATCTTCAAAGGCTCTCTTCCACTTTGGCCATTCAGGACATTTGCGTGCTGCCTTGTAGGAAGGAGGCTTGTAGTAGTGGTGAAAACCATATTGTTGGGGTTTTCTTACTTCCCTTCTGGGTCTTTGAGAAGTAGCTTGAATAGGAGCATCAGGGACTGGCAAAGGTAGAGGAGAATGATTGGAGGGTGGAGAAACTACAGATGCAGAATCATCTTGATCTGAGTCTGATTTGGAGATATTGTCTTGAGATTCTCAAAAGTTGTATTTTTTTTTTTGAATGATGAGAAATTGGGTCCTTTTGACTTGGAATTGATTTGAGTAAAGAGATCAATCCCCAGTAATTCAAGAAGGGGAAATTCATGAAGCGGGTTTTTAAGGAACTGTACATGTTTGGTTTCAAAGATAGCACCAGATGAGCTGAGGATCAGGTAAAAATAAAAAACAGGATTGAACCCAACTAAGATCCCTTCTAATCCTTTCTCATCAAATTTCCTTCTTTTTTTTAGTCTGTTTGCCAGGTAAATGACAGAGGATCCTACAGGTTTGAGATAATTAGTAGGGATCTTCTTGCTAAACATAAGTTCCCAAGGGGATTGGTCATTACCTTCCCTAGGAACTTGATTAAGCATGAAGCAACAGCTCCAAACCACAATATGCCAGTAGCATTTATTCAGTCTAGATGAGGAGAATGTTGCACAAGCCAATTCCATGATTTTCCGGTTGGCTTGTTCAGCTTGACCGTTGTGTTGTGAATGATACGGTTCTGAATTTAGGAGTTTAATATGTTTGGATCTGGCAAATTCTTTCAAGGTAATGTTAGTGAATTCCGTTCCTTTGTCTGAAAAGATTTTGGTGGGGTAATAGTTTAGCCGTTTCTATTCTGTCTCAAGAATGTTGACAATGACATTGGGAGTTTCTTCTTTATATTGGAGAGGAAAAGCCGCCAGATAACCTGTAAAGTTTTCCACAAGAGTCAGGATGTATCAATGGCCAGCTTTTGACTGGGGAGTGATCTGTCCAATCAGGTCTAGGTGAATTCTTTTGAGTGGTTTAGATGAAGGCAACAAGGTGCCTAAGAACAGAGCCCGTGTGATTTTACACCTTACACAGCCATCACATTGAAATGTTTCTAATTTTTCTTTAGAGTATTGGTCTTTAAGAATTGATTTAAGCTTAGAGATTGAAGCATGTCCATACGTCTTTTGAAGATTTGATAATGACTGAGTTTGGGTAAATGGAGTAGTAGATGATTGATTGGAAAGATTGACCAAAAGTTTATTTCCGGAACTTTGGGCCTTCTTGATTACAAATAGATTGTCCCAAATTAAACCTCTAAGAACCATCTCATTGCCTTGGGTGATGTGAAATCAATCTTGTTTTTGAGAGAGACTGCATCCCTTTTTCGCCAGGAGACCAGGACTGATAAAATTAACAGCAATATCTGGAACATACATACATTCTTCAAGCATAATAATAGAGTCTTTCCACTCGAGTCAAACGGTACCTGTTCCTCATATCTTGAGATTTGCTTCCAACTTGCCTGTTTTGATTTCCTCTGATTCATCCTGTAGATCAATAGACGTGAAATATTTTAGATCATTAAATATGTGTATATTTGCGCTGGAATTGAGAAGAAGGTTGGGCGTGCTGTCTGCATTAATCCAGAGAGTCAGTGGGGCATGGTAATTGATATTAGGTGTCTTCTTTGTTCTATTCTTCCACTCATTTTGCTGCTCAACCCACCATCTGGGAGAAATTTGGGGATGAAGATGAAAGCAGGAGGATTTGGGATGGGGGGCATTTGGATTGTGAAAACCTTCTTCGCATCTAATGCAGGGCTTCCTATCTTCTTTATTGGGTTTGCTCTTGAAGGTTACTAATGAGACGTCAGTGGTAGATTTACCAGTCTTGAGTTGTGCCTTACGCTTGTTGTTGTATTGGGTTAGGTGATTGAATACAACTTCTACGGTTATCAACTTCTTGCTGTGCATGATTTGCTGTTTCAGATTCTCTAGAGTTGGTGGAAATTTGAATAGTATTAGATACGCCAGTATGTCATTTTGTAGATCTATTCCTACTTCCGCCATACAAGTGAGGGATTTTTGGATTTCTGTTATGAATCCTTTGATAGCATTTTTGTTAAATGGAGCGTGAAGAAATTGGTTGAAGATGCATTCTCTATTGGCTGTTTTGGATGAGGCAAATCTGCGGGTGATCTTGGTCCAGAGTGGCTTGGAAGATTTGATGTATGAGGCGTTAACTACATTGGCATGGGTGGTGCTGTTGAGTTTGGATAGGATGATTGCTTGGATTTCTTGGTCTTGTCTTACAGGCAGTGGTCCTACGTCTTTAATCATGATGTCTTTAATATCCTTGAGATCAAATAGCATCAACATCTTATCAAACCAGATGGAATAGTTATCCTTGTTGAGTGGGGGAATAGCATTGATGGAAGCCTTGAGAGCAACCTGGTGGAAATACTTGTTTGCTATAGCTGGTTTGTTCATTTTCCATAACGCAGAGTCATCCTTTGGCTTTTAACCAAGATAGAATTTATGTTTAATTCCTCAGAACTGAAAACCAGCAGACTATGGACAAAATTTAGAATCATGAGAGATCAGACCAAAACTAAGAAGAAGGAAAAATGAGAAGACCAACAGCTTTGAGTTATTTAGCAAGTAAGAAGGAGGTCAGACAGCATAAGATGTTGATAGCGTGGAAGTTGATAGAGTTCAGACAGTGGAGATGGAGGACTACAAGATTGAGTTAGGTTGTCAGATCAATCATGCAAAAGTGATCTTGAGGATTAGATTCTTACCAGGCATAGGTTAATTGAAGGAGAGACAAGTCAGACCAGAGTAGGAGTGTTGAGTTGGGGAGAATCCAAGTTGAGGAGAGTCATTGAGCAGAAAGATGGGAGCAAGGTTATAGAAGGGATCAAGAGGAAAGAAAAGTAAGGAGACATTCAAAGAGACAGATAAAGAGAAGAGAATCAAAAAGAGGAAAGAATAAAGAGAGAAAGAGCGGCCGCAAGAAGTTCACCCGGGTCATCTCATGAAGTAAGAGGACCCGGGTGGTACAGAAATGACACAAGGACTCATCTCAGCTCATTCACAGAGCTACTGGGGCGGGGACAGAGTGAGAGTCAGAGCACAGGATAAGATAACGATAATCTTAACAAGGAGAAGGAATTAATTTAACTCAGCCCAGTCCTGAAGCATCCAATGATGAATATTTTGAAGAGGGCAATGATGGTGACCTTTATGAAGAGATCAAGAATTTTTTTGTTGCCAATGAAGAGGTTGAGGATGATGAGTAGGAGTATGATGCGGAGGAGTATGATGAGGAGGAGCATGATGAGGACTACGGGGACCATGGAAACTAAAACTAGTATGCGCCAGGCATCAAAAATATTTGCAAATGGCTGGTATCCCCAAGGAAGAGGAGATTTATTGAAGAACAATCTGCTGCCCAGTATTTTTTATTTTTGCCCCAGAACAATCAAAAAATTTCTCAATATTCTAAAAGCTAAAAACTTTTTATAATCATTGGAAAGAAAATTACCCATCTCTTGTCATGTATTTTCCACTCTCTAGTTTTAGTATCTCTCAAACCCTAGCTTACAATCATGTTTGTTTGATGAGAGGAAATCTGGTTGAGGTCTTAAACAATCAATTAAATTTAATCTCTTTGCTTGAAACTTTGGCTTTTCTTATGTCCTTTTTCTTCAAAGAAGAAAAAATGAGTTGGCCAAAGATTCATTCAAAAAAATGAAACACAGTCTAATGATTGAAAAAATAAAAAAGCAAAAAATTAATTCATGACCAATTACTGGAAATCAATTTAGAAATATTCAAGATGAAGGGTCTAAATACATAATTTATTCATGTTTGTGAGGTACAAGGAGGATTCCATTGTCTTCAATCAACAAGCAGCAATTTGAGAGAAGCCAATATGCCTCCAAGGAAAAAAATTGATGAGGCTCAATGATTTGTTCCTCATGAACTTTGAGACTCCCCAGAGTTTTCCCACACAGGAAAAGAATTTTTCAAAACCTGGAAGTTGGTACCCATGGTCTTTTTTGATACATATTTTTGATTGGTGTCACAACCAAACACAAGTTTTTCTCCCCCAAATGATTATGGTACTCATAGCACTTCTTCACAATCCCATACCCTCTCTTCCAATCATTTTCAATTACCAAAAAATTCTGTGGCTTGCACAAACCAACAAGAACCCCCTTTAAATATATTGCATGTAAGCCTCAAGCCAATCCCAACAAAACTTTATGCCCTCTGGGAACAGGAAAGGTATCCCAATGAATGGCCTGTCTGTCTTGAATCAGAAAAGATTGAAGAGCAACTCATATGTGCCTGGGAGCAGTTTGATTTTTGTTTCTTTTTTTATTTTGATCTAAGGTGTTAGTTGCTGTTTCCTCATATTCAGTGATTTCCTGTAATGCTTGTTTTGCCATCATTTGTTGTAGTCAACAAATTTGAAGCATCATAGTTTGGTGCACCTGTTCTAAAAAACACTGATTAGACCCATGGTTACCCAATCTAGTTGTATAGCAGACAGTTACTTACCTATTTTGTTATTTTTATTCAGCTTTTTTAAAAATCCAATCAATTTCTCTTCTAAAAATTTTGAAATTCCAGACAACAGGCCCCAAGACTTCACTTTTTTCAGTAGTGTGCAATGAAAACTGGTGATTTGGTTGGATTTTGGGGTTAAAAATGATTCTTGGGTGGATTCAGAGTATTTTTTGTAATTTGATTCAAACCAATCAAGGTGGAATGGTTTTAACCATTGAGTACATACAATGTTGATTGTGTATATCAACCAAGAAGTATTCATGAGGAACTTGTATTATAGAACTTGGGTTGATATTTGCAACTTGATGTACATAGAGATCCAAAATGACCTATGGGATGATGTAAACAAAGAGTGTATACCATTTTGAGGCACTCAATTTTCCATGCCTTGACTTTCCAATTTTTGCTGATAAATGACGAGTTCTGGGTGGGAGCACAACCTGCTTCATGAGATCATGGAATTGTTGAAATATTCCTGCAGAAAAAAACTCCCCCCAAGGCCACCATCAATCACAATTTATTCATCCAATTCATCTGAGTCATTTTAAATGGATGAGGAAACCTCAATGTCTACTTCATGCCTTGTTTTTTTGTTTGGATTCCAAGTTTCCCTTGAATTCTTCTGCTTTTTTTTGGCTGCATATGGACAAATCAACCAGAATTTCCATCTGTAGCAAAAATTGCACTGTAGAATGCCTTCAAGCCAGATATGCATGATAGCCAAGACAATATGTTGGCTTGGGTCCCAATAGCTAAGTTGATTGAGCTCACACCATTGTAACCCTGTGTTTTTCAAAATTTTGTCTTGTGCATTTGCCGTGATGGCATTCCTTGACTCTTGAGCAGCAGAAATTGTTTTTTCTCTCTTGTGTTTTTGGAGAGTTGTAAATCTGAGAGATTGGTTGGCTCTGCATGGCAGAAGGTGCAGTATTTTTTTTCTGAGTGAGAAGCAAACCCTCCAACTTTCTTGGTTGCCATCATGTCCCCATAGAGACATAGTAAGGGGACCTGCACAAATCAACCATGAAGATATTGATATGTTGGGATCACCACACTGGCCTCAATTTCAATCAATTTGTCCGCCAGTGGGTGCAAGACATGGTTAATGGTATGCGGTTCAGGAGATTTGGGGCCTGGAGTCACACTGGAAAGACACATATGGGAAATATTTTTGCAAAGCAAAATTGGGAGATTAAGACAAGAGACTGCAAGAATTCCCCATGACTAAATTTTAACGCTGAGCTTGATTCCACAAGGATTGAACCAATCAAAAAATAAAGCTAATTCCACATTCAACAAAATTGGAACTTCTTTTCATTGAATAGATTTGAAGTTTTCACCGTGTTTTATATCAGTAGAAAAGCCTTTACTTGAGTTTATCTGGATAGTTTCAAGCCAATAATTGATTGCTTTCTCAGCATCTGGCTTTGAAAAAAAGCCACTTCAACCATGATAAAATCAATTGTGAAACAAATTTACACCAGGGGATTCTATGAGTTGGTGGGGGGATTGAGACCTTGTTTGAGTATTGGCTAAGGTTGCCAAGATCTTTTTTTCCGCAATAGTTTTCTTTTTCCATGAAAATTTCTTTGTTGCAGCTGTCAGAGTGTGGAAATTTTTTGTAACTACAATACATGGGAGCATTTGGTCCAGAAGTGTATATTTAGAAGCAAATTTGGCAGCAGATATGTTGGGTAAGCCTCACATCCAAGTTTGCTTTTTTTTATGAGGTTTTGCAGCTCACCTGGAATAGTATAGAGGTCTAAGGTTTGGATTTTTTGCTTGAAAACTAAGGCAAGAATATTTAACAGCATTTTGGTCTCCATCTTGCATTTTTCCCTACCAATATTGGAGAAGAGATGAAGCCACAATGTGAAAAGGACTATAAATACTTTTAATCATAATAGAAATTTGAGTTAGTAAAAAAATCAAGATTATCAGGGATAGAAAATGGAGAAACCAAAAACCAAAACGGCTATCTTCTTCAAAACCACATATTGATTCATTATCTTTTTTTTGAGTGAGCTGATGGAGTGGAAGTTTTCAATGATTTTCCCTTGGATGAGGCGCCAGGAGATGGGTCCCTTTGATGAAAACCCGCAAGCCTTTGGTTTGCAGCATTCCAAGCTATTAGGTACCGTCCATGTTTCTGGTTGGAGTTCTTGTCAATTATAAATAATTGAATTCAAATTTAACAGCTGCAAATTTCCATGAGACAAATGTTCAGAGGCAGGATTGGAAGAATTCTTGCACTAGGATGAGTGGTAGACTTTCAAAAAGGTTTATGCGTTGGTGATGAGTGGTAGACTTGCAACAAGGTTGATGAATCTGTGGGATGCCTGTCCTGTTTCTGCAGTTTGAACAGGTGTTGTTGCACTCTCAGTTTTCACATGTTGTGTGGGCTCTGAATTTTTTGTCAAAGTTCAAGTGAATTTTCATCAAAAAACAACAACAAAATGACCATAGTGTCAATGGTTGGAGCATCCTTCATGCAATGGGTAGATGTGGGTTTGACTCCCACTGAATGTGTTAACTTTTCCCCGTCATTACATGGAGAAGGGATGTACCCTGATCTAGGTCCCTGTCAACCTGTGGGTGATGTTGACGCAGCCAAGTTGGCTATGGGACCTTTTTTCACAATCAGGGTATTTGTTAGGTTGTGTTCACCCCTTTTTGGTTATCCCATCCCGGCCCAAATTCTAGCAGGCTTTGGCAGGCCAGTAAAAATCAAAGTGTTGTTGGTCCCAAATTCAACCCATGCCAGAAAACTTGGGCTTTTTGCAGGTTTGGGCTAGTTTATGGGACCTCTTGTTTTTTTTTTTTTAATTGAAAGCTGCTTACTGTCCTTTTAAATAGCTCAATGCAATTTTGGAAAAAAGGGAAAAAAATTAAATCAAGAAAATATATTCAAGGTATGAGGGAAAAACAATGATTTTTTATTAATAGAGAGAAGATCTAAATAAATAGTATCCAACTCTTCATTCAAACTTGAGTAAAAATCAGGGATTTGAGGTCCTTTGGAGGTTGTTTGGTTCTGGAGCCATCCAAAACACAACCACTGTGAAATAAGCCTAAAAATAGTAAAAAGAAGAAATTAATCATCACACAGAAGTTAATAAAAGCGGGATATGTGTCTTCCTGGTTTTGGTGCAATAGAGGTCATTGAAACCATTATCATTGTCTTTGCTAAACAAGCTAATGTTGGAAATTAGCATTAATTTTCTTTAAACTAATTTATTAAGCCACATTCCAAAGTAATTTTCAGTATCTCAATTGATTTTATTCAAAGATATAGATTGAATTCAGCCAAAAGAGTGCTTGATTGAGATTTTGTATTTCCTTTTCAAAACTTGTGGAAACCATCTGATTTGGAATTCCTATCAAATTTTCCAACATTTTCACCAGAAGTAATCTTTTTTTTATTAATGATATTGGAGGATAATATGCAAGAAATTAATACATTGTTCTTCTGATTTCTTTTATATAATCATAAACTGAGTCAATATTTATGGTCCTTGACAAGGTGTATTCAATGTATTTAAAATTGTATCAGGGATCAAAAAAAAATGCAAGAGCTATAAATCAGTCATGATGGACCAGTTCTTGCAAAACTTATTACTCATGGGCTGAACTATTGAGTTAATATGAAAATTTCCAACTTTTTTAGACAAAACTTCCATATGATATTCTATGTCCTTCAGAGTAGGGTAATATAGGTTTCAATTTGAATATTTTGTCCCAGATATTTCATTTGTTGCTTGTTGAGTGGATTGGTAGATTATTGAGTGCAAGGCACAGGTGGGTTAAATGAAGAAGATGAGGCATCAATATCTAAAAGAAATGGACATTGGCACTCCTTTATACCTCATCAATTCACTGGTACATCTAATACTCCTGAAAACAACACCAATCTCACATTTGACATATTTTAAGCCTTTTTTTCACTCATTAGGAGGAATTTTCACCACTGATCCCCTTGTTGAGCTCCAAGCTCAAGGTTTATTGTCTTCAGCATCTGTTTTGCATATCCCTCTCCTTACTACCATCTACCTCAGTATAAAAGCATGAAACCAAACAAGCACTTCATCATTAGTGCACTCTGCTTACTACCTCTTCCTTATGCCAGTGATATTCCAATTGTGGCAAATCAGTCTATAACTGAAACCCTTGCAGTTTAATCAATTACCATTTGACTATCCAATCAAGCTTTCTTCTTTCATCTTTGGATCAAGCTACTCTACTTCTGGTCAGAAGCCATATTGGCTTGCATGTTTCATAGAAGGCAATATCAGTTGAAATTTCTTCTAAAGGAATAGCCCCATTCCCTGGATATTCATCTCTGTCCATTCACACCATTCTTGCAAACCCTTGCACTTCATTTATTCCCCCAATATGTTCATGTATTTGCATTATCTGTTGTCTTGCACTTATGCTATAACTTTGGATATTTTTACTGTAAAATTCATTTCACCCTTTCTGTTCCTGGCATTCATTGCATCATTTCTCTCTAGCTGTAGAAACCTTTCCATCAGGTAGTATCTATTCACCCATGGTTACCTTATAAGGACCATGAAGTATGCTTGAAGATTGTTTCCTCATTTTCTTAATTTCAAACATTCTACACATCTGTTGTTGAGATCAAATTCATCACATCAAGCTTTGCCTTGATTCCCCTTCATTGTAACAATTTCTCCTTCTTGCAGTTTGCTTGAGACTTCACACTTACAATTTTTCACTTTGAAGTTAGCCTGGATGCTCAGAGCTTCTCTTTCAATGGGCCTTCTCCCATTTGGGATCAAATCCACCTGAGATTGACCTATAGTACATGGAGTAGTTTTTTTGAAAGTATATTAACTACCTAAACCACTATTTATAAGTTTTCCACCTATATATAGTTCCTTTTTCAATATCACATACATTCTCCACAACAAACACTGGCCTCACACCTTACAATGATTCCATTAATAGGTTAGGGGTACCCAGCTGCTTACAGGCCAAACAAACATTAGATCCAGTCCCCTCTTCAAAATCACCTTTGGCGGAAACTCTAGATGATGCCCTAGCTCACCAGAAAATGTCCAAAGCTCAGAGGAATCCCCTTGCCCAGAATGGGGATTCCAATTGTTCCAATGAAACCTTGACCTGCCATAGACCAAGGCTTTGCAGTAACGCCCCTTATTTGGAAGCTCCAATGCTCATCTCTGCTTTGATCCAGGCTCTAAACCAGAATTCCTCAAAAATTGCACAAGTGGTCCCATATTTTGCACTCCAGGCATGAAAAAGCCTGACCAATTTACAGGACAACATGCCCATAAGTTTAGATCTTAACTTCAGTCTTGTAAAATCATATTTTCAAAAAAATCCCAGCAATTTCCCCTCCTGAAAACACCATTTTAGGCATGCATCTTTCTTCTTAGAGGGTAGATTCTTTCAATTCTTTGAAAAATACAGTTATAATTTTTGTCTTGTATTGTGTGGTTCCTATTACTTGAGTGCAACCACTTATCAAGGTCATATTCTCTTGTTTTCCTCCAATTTTCTATGTCTAGTATGATCTCTACAATAAGCTTTTCAGTCTTATTTCAGTATCTTCTTTATCATACCCTACAGTAGCAATCATCCTAAGTATTTTGGTCTAGTGAAAACCTTATGTTGTTCCTGTAGTATCAAATCTAGTGCCTCCATTATCTTCATCTACAGTGGCTCTTCATCCTGTGATATCCTGTGTGTCACACTTATGTTTGGTGAACCAATTCTTCTCAATCATCTTGTCAACCAAATATCAGCCAACTTTGTGCTTGGTCTACTCAAGCTACTTGTTCTCACATGAATGAAACAAATCAAGTAAAACACAATAAGGATTATTGTTTGAATAGAAAACAAAAACTCTCAAACTTGGAACATTAAGTGAATTTTAAGTGCAAAGATTGACTTGCTGATATTTAGATAATGTGTAGTCTTCCATGAATAAAAACTAAAAAATAACTTTTTACATCTTAGAAGCCCCGCAAAACCATTGAAATCATGCTTTACTCCACAATACCTAAATTACCCTTCCTTTTTCCAGAGCTGATAAGATTTGGATAAATTTCTTTAGAGCTGAAAACCAGCGGACTAATGGTAAAAGTCAGAATCATGAGAGACAAGATAAACATTAGGAAGAAGAAAGCAATGAAGAGACCAATAGCTTTGAGACACTTAGAAAGAAAGAAGGAGATCAGATGGCATAGGTTTTTGGTGGCAAGAAGGTTGAGAGTGAAGACAAGGAAGACAGAGACTACAAGTTTGAAAGATATTGTCAGGACAATCATGTGAGAACGGTCTTGAGGATTGAGTTTTTAAAAGGCATAAGTTGAACAACAGAGAGATATTTCAGACGAGATTGAAAGAGTTGGGAGATCAGATCTTGTTTTGAGAGTTCAAGATGACAGTTCAAGATGACGGAGTTGAGTTGATTCAGATTGGAGGCTTTAGAAAGGAAGGTAGGAAATTTGGAAAGATGAGGAAATGACAAAGAGAGATGAGAATTGGGAGCAGGAAAGAAAAAGGCAGGAGACTAGAGGGAAGAAAGAGCCATCACTGGAAGTTCACCCGGGGATTCCCCCGGGAGGTAGAGAGACCAAGGTGATACCAACATGTCAAGAGTCTTTGTCTCAGTTCATCCATGGAACTGCTGAAGAGGAGACTGAATGAGCACAAAGTGAGATGGGCATAATCTTAACACCCCTTGTGACTGGTAAGAGGGCAATCCAAAAAATCAGTTGTTATTTTTCTCAAAGACTGTATTTTGAAGAATTTGTAGTGAAGTTGTTGAAGAGGCTTTTGTAAGAGAGTCCACAACCATAGAGTGACTTTGAATCAAGCTAAGTATGAATTTGTCGTTTGCATAATCTTTGCGCAATCCCTTAGTTTTGATATCTATGTGTCTTGATTTAGAGTGCAACCCAAACTTCTTGATCTTGTCATCTAGACCCTTATTATCAATATGTATAGTAGGCTTTGGTTTTGTGATTTGATGGATCTTGCTGACAAGATGCTTGATCCATTTAATTTCTAGGTAGCAATTGAGTAAGGTGTTTAGCTCCAATTTGGTAGAAGAATATGTGATGTTCTTCTGTTGAGTGGAGTTCCAGATGACGGGACTGCTGCAGTGGAGGATCATGTATCCGGTTTGAGATCTGCAAAGGGTTGGGTCATCTCCCCAGGTAGCATTGCTGAATCCTGAGAGAATTTCTTGTTTTGGATCATACCTAATTATAAGTTCAAAATTTTTTGTTGTCTTGGGATATTTCCAGACCTTCTTGACTTCCCTCCAGTGAGCCATGCCTGGTTTGGCGTTAAATCTGGCCAAACTGGAAACAGAGAAAGAAATGTTGGGTTGAGAGTAGTGAGCCAAGTGATTCAGAATACCAATAGCGGACCTACAGTTGATATTAAGTTGGCAAAATTTGGCGTGGTCAACGGCGGAGGCAGGCTCGAGGTTCAAATTCTGCGTCAATGGAGTGTAAGTGTCCTTAGAAGAGGTCAGGCCCAGCTCTTCCAAGCCTTTTGCAATATGTTTGGGTTGACTAAAGAGAATTTTGTTGTCTTATATTTCCATAAGCATGCCAAGTATGGTATTAGGGGGATGGCAAGAGGAGTTCTTGAATTGTTTGAGAAATTTAACTGCAAAGAGGTCAGAGTTGCCTACATGAATAAGGTCATTGACGTGAAAGTAGAGAATTTCACCGGTTTTGGTGTTGAGATAGAGACAATGATTGCTAGTCAATTTGAGATATCCTTGAGATTTGATCCATGACGTAAGAGTTTTGTACCAGTTCTTGGGGGGCTGCTTCAAGCCATAGAGAGATTTCTTCAGTTTCAGATAAGGGGATTTCCTAGCAGATCCTTCTGGGGTCTTAATGATGATGGTTTTGTCTATGGGAGCATAGAGGAATGCGCCCTTCACGTCAAATTGAGTAAGTTTCATTTTATTTTTCATGCCGTAGACAAGATCTACTCGAAGCAATCCAAGTTTTCCAGTAGGTTCCCATGTTTTGTTATAGTCTATTCCTAGGACTTGATCAAATCCTTGAACGCAGATTCAAGCCTTGTATTTGACGGGGTTGCCATGACAGTTTTCTTTTACCTTGAAGACCCACATTGTATTTAGGACATTGTCTGGGTTGCCGTGGTATTCTTCCCAGAAATCTTGGAGTTATATTGAGTTTAATTTGTCTTCCAAAGATTGCTTCCACTTTGGTCATTCTGGAAATTTGCGCGCTGCCTTGTAAGAAGGAGGCTTGTAGTAGTGGTGGAAGCCCTAACTTTGAGGTCTTCTTACTTCCCTTCTGGGTCTTTGAGAGGTAGCTTGAATTGGTGGATCAGGGGCTGGAAAAGGAAGAGGAGAGTGGTCAGATGGTGGTGAGACTGGAGATACCAGGTCATCTTGATCTGTGTCCAATTCAGAAGAATCATCTTGAGCTTCCCGGAAAGTGTATTTCTTTTCAATTGATGAAGAATTGAGTTCTTTTGACTCAGGTTTGATTTGAGTGAAGAGATTGATTCCCAGTGATTCCAGGAGAGGAAAGTCATGAAGTGGATTTTTGAGGAACTGTACATGTTTGGTTTCAATGATAGCACCAGATGAGCTGAGGATCAGATAAGAATGAAAAACGGGATTGAACCAAACTAAGATCCCTTCTAATCCTTTCTCATCAAATTTCCTTCCTTTTTGCAGTTTTTTCACCAAGTAGATGACAGAGGATCCTATGGGTTTGAGATAATTAGCGGGGAGTTTCTTGTTAAACATAAGTTCCCAAGGGGATCGTTCATTACCTTCCCTTGGAACTTGATTCAGCATAAAGCAGAAACTTTGGACCACAACATTCCAGTAACATTTATTGAGTGTGGTTGAGGAGAACGTTTCACGGGCTGATTCTACAATTGTCTGGTTAGCTGGTTTGGCTCGGCCGTTATGTTGTGAGTGGTACGGTTTGGAGGTTAGGAGCTTGATATGTTTGGATTTTCCAAATTCTTTCAAGGTGGCATTGGTGAATTCTGTTCCCTTTTCCAAAGATATTTTGGTGGGGTAATAGTTCATTCGCTTTTATTCTGTCTTGAGGATGTTGATAATAACGTTGGGGGTTTTTTCTTTAGACTGGAGAGGAAAAGCCACCAGATAGTCTGTGAAGTTGTCCATGAGGTTCAAGATGTACCGGTGGCCAGCTTTTGACTGAGGAGTAATTTGCCCAATTAGATCTAGGTGGATTTGTTTGAGTGGTTTAGATGAGGGAAATGAGGTGCCTGAGAACAGAGCCCGTGTGATTTTGCTCCTTATGCAGCCCTTGCACTGAAATTTATCTAGTTTTTCTTTACAATATTGGTCCTTAAGGATTGGTTTGAGCATGGAGATTGAGACATGACCATATGTCTTATGAAGATTGGATAACGTCTGGGTTTGGTTGAGTAGGGGAGTGGATGATTGACTGGAGTGATTAACCAAGAGGTTATTCCCAGCGCTTTGAGGCTTCTCAATCACAAATAGATTATCTTGAATCAGAACCTTAAGGATCATCAAATTTCCTTGGGTGATATGGAATTGATCCTGTTTTTGGAAAATACTGCAGCCCTTTTTTGCCAGGAGGCCAGGGCTGATCAGATTGACAACAATATTGGGGACGCACATGCAATCTTCAAGTGTGATGATAGAATCTTTCCACTCAAGTTGCACGGTACCTATTCCTTGTATCTTGAGATTAGCTTCCAACTTGCCTGTCTTAATTTTGTCTAACTCATCCTGTAGATTGATAGAGATGAAGTAAGTTAGATCATTGAAGATGTGTATATTTGCTCCTGAATCAAGAAGAAGATTTGGTGTGCTGTCTGTGTTGATCCAGAGGGTCAGGAGGGTATGATAGTTGATGGTGGGTGTCTTTTTTGTCGTATTCTTCCACTCATTTTGCTGTTTGACCCACCAATTGGGAGCAATCTGAGGATGGAGGTGGAAACAGGATGATTCGGGATGGGGAGCATTTGGATCGTGAAACCCTTCTTTGCATCTGATCCGAGGCTTTCTATTGTCCTTGTTGGGTCTTCCCTTGAAGGTTACTAGGGAAACGTCAGTGGAAGATTTGCCCGTCTTGAATTGTGCCTTCCTCTTGTTGTTGTATTGAGTTAAGTGATTGAATACAACTTCTACAGTTATCAAATTCTCGCCGTGCATGATTTGTTGCTTCAAATTCTCTAAATTTGATGGGAATTTGAAAAGAATTAGGTACGCCAGAATGTCATTTGGTAAGTCTATTCCTACGTCCGCCATTCTAGTGAGAGATTTTTGGATTTCCGTTATGAATCCTTCAATGGCCTGTTCATTGAATGGAGCGTGCAGGAATTGATTGAAGATTTGTGCTCTATTAGCTGTTTCAGATGAGGCAAATCTGCGGGTGATTTTGGTCCAGAGTAGCTTGGAAGATGTGATGTTTGAGGCATTGATGACATTGGCGTGTGTGGTGCTGTCGAGTTTGGATAGGATGATTTCTTGGATCTCTTGGTCTTGTTGTACTGGGAGTTGTCCTAGGTTTTTAATCATGATGTCCTTGATATCCTTGAGATCAAACAGCATCAGCATTTTATTGCGCCAGATGGAGTAGTTGTCCTTGTTGAGCGGGGGAATGGCATCGATGGAGGCCTCAAGAGCAACCTGGTGGAAGTAATTGTTTGCTCCGGCTGGTTCATTCATCTTTGGTATTGCGGGGTTGTCCTTTGGCTTTTAATCGTGATAAGATTTGGATAAATTTCTTTAGAGCTGAAAACGAGCAGACTAATGGTAAAAGTCAGAATCATGAGAGACAAGACAAACATGAGGAAGAAGAAAGGAATGAAGAGACCAACAGCTTTGAGACACTTAGAAAGAAAGAAGGAGATCAGACGGCATAGGGTGTTGGTGGTGAGAAGGTTGAGAGTGAAGACAATGAAGACAGAGACTACAAGTTTGAAAGATATTGTCAGGACAATCATGTGAGGATGGTCTTGAGGATTGAGTTCTTACCAGGCATAAGTTGAACAACAAAAAGATAGTTCAGACAAGATTGAAAGAGTTGGGAGATCATATCTTGTTTTGAGAGTTTGAGATGATGGATTTGATTTGATTCAGATTGGAGGGTTGAGAAAGGAAGGTAGGAAAGGTGGAAAGATGAGTAAATGACAAATAGAGATGAGAATTGGGAGCAGGAAAGAAAAGGAAAGAAAAAGGGAGGAGACTAGAGGGAAGAAAGAGCCCTCACTGGAAGTTCACCCGGGGATTGGCCAGGGAGGTAGAGAGACGGAGGTCACACCAACATGTCACAAGTCTTTGTCTCAGTTCATCGGCGGAACTGCTGAAGCGGAGACTGAATGAGCACAAAGTGAGATGGGCATAATCTTAACAGGAGCATACTTGTTTCTTTTTCCAGAAAATTTGGATTTTTGGAAAGTTTCTTCCCTTTTGGGTTTGATTTCAACTTTGGATTTCATTTGGAGTTTTTTGGATTCTTGGAGTTTTGCTTCAAAGAGTTGTCTGCATTTAGTGCCAATGCTGACAATCCAGGATCATTTTGTGAAGAGTGGTTTTTTTTGTGATGGCAATTATCAAGCTTGATCACCCAATCTATTAAATGCTGAAGGGTGTTTGTCCTATGTATCCCAACTGCAAGCTGTTTGATTAGGCATGCCCTTAAACCCTTTTGGAAATGAAATCAAAGTGCTGCCTTGTTCCATTGTATGCAAGACTGCAAGGCTCCAATTTGAGATATGTAAGCAGGAAACGTACTATTCTACTTCATTAATATGCCTTTAAGTTCATATTTGGTGTTTTGTACTTTGTTGGGGTTGCCAAACAGGGTGAACAGTTTTTTCTCAAACTTTTCCCAATTGTTGAGAACACAAGTGGGACTTGTGTTTTATAAAATCTTGAGTTAATTTTTGAACCACTGCAAGCCTCTTCCTCCTAAGAAGAAAGACATGTACATTACCTTGTGTCTTTTGGAGGGAAAGTTGTTGGGATTTTTGGAGAAGATGGTTTTACAGGACTGCAGGTAGGATTTAAGCTTATGGGTGTGTTCTCCCCTAAAGTGGCCAGGCTGCTTTATGGCCAGAGGGCAAAAACTAGGAACACCCATGCTAGGTTGCAAGGAATTCTGATTAAGAGCCTGGATCAAAGCAGACACAAGGGTTGAAGCTTCTGTATTGGAAGCACTTTTGCAAACCCTGGACCCACTGCAATTAAAGTTTTCATTGGAGGAGTTTTCATAATCTTTGATTTGCTCAAGAGGATCCACTGGGTCTTCCAAGCAAGTCCAAGGAGAAAGGGGGTTGTTGAGAGGTTCAAACAAAGGAGATTCAGAGGAAGGAACAGGATCTAAGGGTTTTCAGGGCCATGGTGTAAGATTTATAGGCAACTAAAACCAGGTTTATTTCATCAGAATAGAGAAAAAGCATAAAATAGAAAATAGTTAAAGGAGGATGAACAAGTTTAGTAACCTAAAACCAAGAGTTGACGTGAATAGCTAAGCAGAAAGCTTCTGGATAGAAGCAATGAATGAAAGATGATAACCCTGGAAATAAGCCTAAACCTAAAGGAATCTGACTCAAATAGATAAATAGAGACATTAGACAGAGATTAAGCTATTGATGAGATTGAGAATGGAGCTTACCTGACCCACAGCACCCTCAGTAAAATGACACAACCGTTGAAGCTGTGTGAGGAACAGGAAAGAGGAGTGCGCAAGTCAGGTCTCAAATAGTATCTGAGTGCCAATCTAATATGGAGTAGAAGCACTGGAGCGCGCAGTGTGTGGATGGTTAGCGCGCACAGTGATCACTCAACTTGACTCAACTGATGAAGCATGAGTGTGAAAAAAAGAAGAGAAATGAGAGTGAAAAAAAGAAACAAAGAGACATAAAAACAGACTCTGAAGGAGAATAGAGAAACTGAGAGATAATAAGAAATAAATGAGAATTCAACACATGGATCACTTGATCTCCCTACCCTATGGAGGTCATCATTATAAGGGGTGAGGGAAGCATTCTGTCACACGACCACCCCACGTACTATAGGGCAATTCTTAGATGATTGTGAGCGCAAGGGAATGCCAAGTGCAAATAGCAAGACCCAGTTGCAAATTGCGAACTTGGTTATTGCCACTCAACAAACGGTGAGAGGAATGGAATGTGTTCCAAAGAAGGAAACCCAACCTGAGTCCAATGTGATAACTAGGTTGTAGCAGAATGCAAGAATGTATGAAATTAACTAACTGAGGAGACAATCATCAGGCAAGGCGATAGCCCTTATAAGGTAATCAAAAGTGACTAGATACAACCTGGTGATGAGCTAACTACAGTTGAAGCAGTGAGGCAATGAATGACAGGAACGGAATAGGAAATGAAGCAGTGGTATAGATCCGAGGTCTTAGCGTCAGTGCGAGGCAATAGAATCTGAGCGTACAATTGCATGACAAATTGGGATAGGAGCAAGTGATGTTGAAGGTAATGCAAATGAGAGGTAATAGTGTATGCAGGGTAGGGACTAGTCCAATTGCAAACTATACAGTAGTGATGACTTTGTTAGACGTAGATGCGAGCTAATGAACAATGCATGACCAAAGATGGAAGTCCAAGGCTGTTGATTGGCCAGGGAAGGAGATTGGATCTCATAATTAATGGCCGACCGGTATGGAGTTAACCGCAAAGTTTGCAAGTATATACTGAGTTGGTTGCCGAGATTGGAAGGTCAGCGCAAGCCAGAGGAAATAGCGGATTGCACCATTGATGTTGTGCTTTTTATTTGTGTCACGCTTTTAGACTGAGGTAGATGGTACTGAGGAGAGGACATGTCGAAGTGGTGAAGACAATAATCCTTAAGTGCGAAGCATGACAGTTGCCCGGGTATAAAGACACAAGCTCCTGCAAGCGTTCAGGTAAATTTTCCCATTGATTTCAAGTCGTTAATCATTACTGTATACCCTTATACATTATTTCATTTATTACCCAATAGATTTATAATTTTTATAAAAATGTCGTCATCGTTGTCCCATTGTTGCGAAAACTGTATTTGCCGCAAAGAGCAATGTATTCCTAGTACTGCCGTCCAAGGCCTTTGAGGCAAGTGCAAGCAATGTTGCCTTTGCAAAGTGGCATGCAATTTCCCTATAAATGTTGAGTCGACTGTCATGGGTCCTTCGGAATCATTGAGGGAGATGCGAAGTCGTAGGTCCGCGCTAAGGGTTAATTACAAGATACCACCGTTGCCGGAGATGGAATACTTGAGGACTTGAGTTCCTGGTGAGTACTAATCTGGACTGACTAATGAACATGAAATAGTAACTAATTGTTTTCTTTTTTCGCTAGTGTTGCCCCGTTTTCAAAGATATACTACCAACACACCACCACCACCACCACCTTACTGGGGACCGCCGACTGAACTCCCGGGGCCCCAGATTAATGCCAAGGTGCGAGGCGAAGTTTCCGGTGCGGAACCGGTAGGAATTATAGCCAAGGAAGCAAGGGAGGAGGAAGAAAACAAAGCGGAGGGAGAAGCAGGAAATGGAGCGGATGAATTAGAAGGAGGAAATGAAGGAGATGGAAGGGATGGAGTGGATGGGACGGAAGGAATGGAGGGCCAAGGCGAAGCGGATCCGGTGCGAGTTGTAGGGCCAATTGAAACGGATGAAAGGCACCTGACGGATGATATTGGGGAAGGCACGTTGGGTGGCCAAAAGAAGAGAGTGTATGAAGAGCTCTTGGAGGAAGGCGGATGGAATGCTTGGCCAAAGCAAGCTTGGGTTGCGAGGTGCAAGGAGATCTTCAAGAGGCACATTGTAACAGAAGTGCTGGTTCTCCAAAGAATGTCCGCATTGATCAACAATGAATACCTGGATACTTTTCATTCCGTGGTTGCAGAATTGACGGAGAATTGGGAGGATGCGGAAAAAGAAATAAAAGAAACTTTGTAATTCAAAATATATATTTTCTTTTTTTTCTTTTTTTTTCATTATTATAAATAGAAATATTATTTTTTTTTAATAATAAGGAATGAGGTTTTTATTTAGTAGAAATGAAAGGAAAATAAAGGAATACCACGGTGAGATAGAGGAATTGACTGATGGAATGATGGTGTGAAATAAAATGGGGTTAGATGGGATGGAATATGGAATGGAATGGGATTGGATGAGAGAGAATGCAAGATGAAATGGGATTGAATAAGATAAAATGTGGAACGGAATGGAATGGGATTGGATGGGATGAAATGTGGAATGGAATGGGATTGGATGGGAAAGAATCATGATTGTCAAGGTTTGCAAGGGTAGCTCGCATGGAAGTCTCAAATCAGATTGGGTGAATTGCAAAGGTGATGGGCTGGTTCCCACGAGGTGCAATCTTTGTTGGACTGGAAGCCAGACCATTCAACAAGGTATTGAAGTTTTCCTTTGGGTAACCTGGAATCCAGAATATGGCTTACTTCCCACTCTTGATGATTGAGGACAGTGACCGGTTCAGGAGGGGGATGAGTCTTGCCCGGGTATAGGACTCGAGCTGGCTCTAGGAGAGACACATGAAAGACCGGGTGGATACCTTGCCATTTTGCAGGTAAAGTAAGTTTAAAGGCGTTAGGGGAGATGAATGATTCTAATTTAAAGGGGCCAAGCTTTATTTTGGAGAGTTTGCGAGTTGGGCGAGTGCTGCAAATGTTGCAAGCATTGAGCCATACTTGATCTCCTACTGCAAAGGTTGGAGCCAAAGTGCGAGATTGGTCTGCTTGCTCCTTATAGCGCTGGTTTGCTTCTTTGAGGTTGGTTCAAAGTTGCAATTGAAGGGATTGAATTTGTTCAAGTTAATTGGTAGCAGGTTGAGAAGGTGCTATGTGAAGGGAAGAGAAAGTCGGGTTTCTACCATAAAGAGTTTGGAAGGGCAACTGTTTGGTGGAAGAATGAGTGGAGTTGTTGTAGGCCAATTTGGCTAGTGGGAGCCATTGCGACCAGTCGTCTTGTTGATAGGCAACATACATTCAAAGATATTGTTTGAGAATCTGATTAACTCGCTTGGTTTTCCCATCTGTTTCTGGGTGGTAAGCCGTTGATAAATTGCGAGTGATCTTCAAATGTTGGCATAGCGAGGTCCAGAAGCTTGAGACAAACAGAGATCCACGATCACTAACTATATTATCAGGGAGGCAATGTTTCAAAAATACATATTCTATGAACAAGTTAGCTAAGTCTTCTGAAGAGGCCGTCACATTACTGCGTAAAAATAAAGCCATCTTTGAGAAGCAATCTACTATTACTAGAATAGCATCATATCCACAAGAAGAAGGTAATTGAGAGATGAAATCCATAGACGTCGAGTGCCAAGGACGAGGTGGAATTGGAAGTGGCTGGAGCAGCCCATACTTCCGGTGTTTTGAGGACTTGTTACAATTGCAATCATAGCACGTGCTAACATAGTCTTTTACTTCTTTGGTCATACCAGGCCAGTAGAAGTCTTGTGCAATCAATTGGTAGGTTTTATCCTGCCCATGATGACCAGCAAGCGGAGAATTGTGCCGTGACTCAAAGATATCTAACTTAATGCAAGAATTATCTGGTACTACTATACAATTATCATAGACTGAGAAGTCATTATCATCAATACTGTAACTACTATCTAATAAGTTTGCACTCTTGCAAAGTTTGATGCACTTGGGATTGTCGTGTTGAGCTTGTTGGAGTTTGGAAGCCAAATCTTGTAAGTGAGCAATGATTGAACTGATTTGGGCAGATTGGGTTGAGAAGAGTGTCCTAACGTTTTCAGGGTTGTTTTTGGCAAAGGTGCTCCCCCCCTGGGTAAACGTTGTCCCAATGTGATAAAGCATCAGGGACTACCGCTTGTTTCCCAGGATGTTACGTGATTGTCAAGTGGAACTCAGAGAGGTATTTGGCCCATCGTGCCTGTCTACGTGTGAGGACTTTTGAGCTCATGAAATACTATAAAGAATTATGATCAGTTAAAACTTCAAAGGATTCCCCAAGGCTCAAAAGGTATGAACGCCATTTCTTCAAGCAATAAACAATTGCAAGAAGTTCCTTGTCATGAATCTCATAGTTAAGCTCTGCAGCAAGCAACTTGCAAGACTCAAAAGCTACGGGATGAAATAGAGAAGTGGAGGAAGAGAACTGCAAGATTACTACTGCAATTGCATAGTTGCTTGCGTCTGTTTCAACAATAGTGGGAGCTAGCTTGTTGAAGTGAGTGAGTATCAGAGCAGTGGTGAAAGCTTTCTTCAGAGCTTCAAACTCCAAAGCAGCTTGTTTGGTAAAAACAAAAGGAGTGTCTTTTTGAAGAAGGTTAGTAAGATGTACAGTTTTCTTGACGTAACGCTCAATAAACCTCCTATAAAAATTACTGAAACCAAGTAAAAATTGAAGGGATTTCAAGGAAGAAGGTGGGGGCCAGTCCAATATGCGTTTGCTTTTGGCTGGGTCCATTGATAGTCCTTGCTGCAAGACTAAAACACCTAGAAACCAAAGAGAAGAGGAATGGAATTCACACTTAGAGGCTTTTTCAAACAGGTCATTCTTGAAAAGTTGCTGCAGCACCTCTCACACATGTGGATGTGATCTTCGAGGTTCCTTGAGTAGACTAGTATATCATCTAGATATACCACAAGGTATTTACCTACAAGATTGGAGAAAATGTTGTTGACAAAATGTTGAAAAGTGGAAGGAGCGTTACAGAGGCCAAAAGGCATGAGGGTATACTCATAACTGCCAAACCGGGTTCTCATTGCAGTTAAATACTCATGACCTTCCTTAATTCAAATTAGGTTATAGGCACCTCAAAGGTCTAACTTCAAGAAATAAGTAGCTCCATGGAAGAGGGTGAGGAGATGTGACATAGGTGGTACTGGATAGGCATTCTTCCGGGTTACCTGGTTCAGTTTCCTGTAGTCAACACAAAGGCAAAGTCCGCTGTCCTTTTTTGGAACAAATAGGACAGGTGAACCGGTGTTCGAATTGCTTGGTCAAAGAAATCCTTTTGCTACATTTTCTGCAATGTAGTCTTGAAGCACAATTGATTCTTGCGTCAAGAGGGAGTAGACTGGTCCTGGTGCCGCATGTGGGCCAGTAAGTTCAATCTTGTGATCTTAAGGACGGGATGGAGGCAGTTTATCTGCTTTTGCAGCTGAAAAGAAGTCAGCAAAGTAATGATAAACCAAAGGTAAAGACTCTCGAATGATTTCTAAATCTTCAATCTTGTCATCTTCAAGCACCGGGTTCAAGGTGCTCGCATGGTGCAAGAGGATTAGGGAGCTCAAAATACACCATTTGGTTGGTGTCTGTTTCTCTTCAAAGGAATAGGAAAGAGGTAAGCTGGATAGGTAAGCGATAACTCCTAAATCTGAAGAGGGAATTTGGGAATGAAGGTCAGGATATTGAAAATCTCCTGGGGGAAAAGTGTCATCCAACTCAATGACAGTGTCAGGTAGGCTGTTTAATTCCTGATTGACGCAAAGGTTAGCGTTCTGGGGGTGCGAGGTTCAAAGGTTAATTACTCCTTCTTGCCAATTCACATCCGGATTCCAGTAAACTAGGAAATCATGGCCTAGAATGGTATCATCCATTCCGGGTATAGCCAAGACAAATAAATCCCATTTGAAGCTGGGGAAATTGGAAAATGCAAAGGTCCATCTTGCCTTTTGGGAAACCCAATAAGACTGTTCAGTTGCACTACTTACTAAATAGATAGGAAATTTATCTATCTTGGAACGCGTAAGATTTTTGGAAGTGGCAAAAGATTCACTGATGAAGGAAACATTAGCGCCGGAATCAAGTAATACTTGATAAGGAGTGTTGTCGGAATGAAATAGGATAAATCTCAAACTTGGAGCACCTAGTGACTTGAAAGTGCAAAGATTTACTTGCGGTGATTTAGATAATGTGTAGTTTTCCTTGCAAGTATCAGAAAAACTACAAGCTAATTTTTTGACTGCTTAGCCGCTTCACGCGCTAACTGCTTTGCACAGCTGTCAAAATCATGTTTCCCTCCACAACACATACACAGCCCGTTCTTTTCCCTTTGCAGCCGTTCCTTGCTTTGAAGCATCCCGGTTTCTTTGTCCAAGAACTTTGGAGTTTTGGCAACGGCTTTCCCTTTCAAGTTGGAGTTCAAAGTTGTGGTTGGTTTGGATGGTTTTGGGTTCCTCGTTTTTTGCTTTGAGGAGTTGTCCACCCTTGGAGCCAAGGTGGACGGTCCATGGTTGTTTCGCAGAGAGCGATTCTTTTCATGATAGCCATTATCAATCTCAATCACTCAATCGATTAGCTGCTGAAGCAAGGTTGTCTTATGACCCCCAACTGCAAGCTGTTTGATTAAGCGTGCTGGTAGACCCTTTCGGAAATGGAATAGAAGAGCGGCCTTGTTCCACTGGATGCAAGACTGCAAGGTTCAAAAATGAGAAATATAAACGGAAGCTCTACTATTCTCCTTCATAACTAAACTATTAAGTTTGTATTTGGTGTTTCGAACTTCATTGGGATCGCCAAACAGGGGGAAAAGTTGTTGCTCAAACCTGTCCCAGTTTTTGAGAATACAAGTGGGACTGTTGTTGGACAAAATTTCGAGGTACGGTTTGAACCACTGCAAGGCTCTACCTCCTAAGAAGGACGAAGCATAAATAACTTTATGTCTATCGGAAGGGAAATTGTTGGAGTCATTTGAAAAGATGATTTTACAAGACTGCAGGTAGGATCTAAGCTTATGAGGGTGTTCTCCCGTAAAGTGATTGGGTTGTTTCATGCCCGGAGTGCAAAAGCTAGGAGTGCTTGGACTAGATTGCTGGGCACCATGAGTGAGGGCCTGGATCAATGTCAAAAGCAGGGTTGGAGCATCGGGCTTGGGAGCAGTAGTGCAAACCCCTGGTCTACCACGAGTCAAGGTTTCATTGGAAGAATGGTTGGATTCTGCCAATTCCGCAAGAGGGTCCGTCGGAGCATCCCGTGGAGGAGCCCGAGGATCATCAAGAGGTTCCACAGATGGCGATTTAGAAGTAGGAACTGGATCTAAGGGTTGTTGGGCCCAAGGAGTGCTGGTTCTCCCTACCCAATGGATCTCATCATTGTAAGGGGCAAGGGAAGCGTTCCCGGTTGAGCGAGTACGTGACATCAAAAAGAAGAAGTCTACTATAGGTTGGCAGGCTACAATAGATGAGTTTAGTTAGTTAATTTACTGTCACATGACCACCCCACGTACTATAGGGCAATTCTTAGATGATCGTGAGCGCAAGGGAATGCCAAGTGCAAGGGCAAGTGCAAATAGCAAGACCCAGTTGCAAAGTGCAAACTTGGTTATTGCCACTGAACAAATGGTGAGAGGAATGGAATGTGTTCCAAAGAAGGAAACCCAACCTGAGTCCAATGTGATAACTAGGTTGTAGCAGAATGCAAGAACGTATGAAATTAACTAACTGAGGAGACAATCATCAGGCAAGGGGATAGCCCTTATAAGGTAATCCAAAGTGACTAGATACAACCTGGTGATGAGCTAACTACAGTTGAAGCGGTGAGGCAATGAATGATAGGAACGGAACAGGAAATGAAGCAGTGGTATAGATCCAAGGTCTTAGCGTCAGTGCAAGACAATAGAATCTGAGCGTACAATTGCATGACAAATTGGGATAGGAGCAAGTGACGTTGAAGGTAATGCAAATGAGAGGTAATAGTGTATGCAGGGTAGGGACTAGTCCAATTGCAAACTATAAAGTAGTGATGACTTAGTTAGAAGTAGATGCAAGCTAACAAACAATGCATGACCAAAGATGGAAGTCCGAGGCTGTTGATTGGCCAGGGAAGGAGATTGGATCTCATAATGAATGGCCGACCGGTATGGAGTTAACCGCGAAGTTTGCAAGTATATACTGAGTTGGTTGCCGAGATTGGAAGGTCAGCGCAAGCCAGAGGAAACAGCGGATTGCACCATTGATGTTGTGCTTTTTATTTGTGTCACGCTTTTAGACTGAGGTAGATGGTACTGAGGAGAGGACATGTCAAAGTGGTGAAGACAATAATCTTTAAGTGCGAAGCGTGACACGTTCCCGGTCAAGGAAGTATGTGAGATTGTAATAGAAATCTAATATAGTGGCAAACTAAAATAGATGAGTTAATTTAGTTAAGTTAATTTAGTTAATTTACTGTAACATGATCACCCCACATACTATAGGGAAATTTTTAAATGATTGTAAAAAGTTTTAAATAAGGATTAAGCTGATTTGGAGAAGGAATGGACAAGGTAGGCTACTGATAAGCCAATTGAGGGGAAATGATAAGGCTACAAAGAGCCAAGGGAAAAGGGATTATAATTATAAAGTCAAGTGGAACTGATCTGATCAGAATGAAGGGGCACTCCAGTTTTCTTGTCTGGTAATCAGATGGTTTTCATTCATGGTCCCAGGGAAGCGCCAGCGTTTTAGGGCAGCTAGAGAAACCCAAAGGGGACTTAAGGTAGCAGTTTAGAGACAACTAGAGAGCCCTAGAAGGGGCCTGAGATATGAGTAATGAGATAATTATAATATTAAGATGGAGATAAAGGTAAATAAATTTGTTAGTTACAGAATATGAACAGGTAAAGACAACACAACACCTTAAATGACAAATTTAGGAACCAGTTTGAGGAAAATCAAAATTTCAGAGCTTTATGAGAATTGAGAGGAGAATATGAGGATGAGAGAGATATGAGAGTTTAGTAACAAATTACAAGACACCACATTGGCAGGATATGAGATGGGAAATGATATTCTATTGTAAGAGGAGCAACAAGGACCTCAGGCATAGTTTCCTAAAATGATATGGGAAATGATATTACTATTTTGAGAGGAGCAACAAGGACCTCAGGCATAGCTTCCTAGCTTGATATGGGGAATAATATTAATATTTTAAGAGGAGAAACAAGGACATCAGGCATGGCTGCCTAGCATGATGAGGAGAATGATGGGGAGAATTATTATGATGATGATGATGAAAATCATGGTAAAGGTAATGGTGATGGTGATGGTGATGGTGATGGTGATGGTGATGGTGATGGTGATGGTGATGGTGATGGTGGTGGTGATGGTGATGGTGATGGTGATGGTGATGGTGATGGTGATGGTGATGGTGATGGTGATGGTGATGGTGATGGTGATGGTGATGGTGATGGTGATGGTGATGGTGATGGTGATGGTGATGGTGATGGTGATGGTGATGGTGATGGTGATGGTGATGGTGATGGTGATGGTGATGGTGATGGTGATGGTGATGGTGATGGTCATAGTCATGGTGATGGTGATGGTGATGGTGGTGGTGATGGTGATGGTGATGGTGATGGTGGTGGTGATGGTGATGGTGATGGTGATGGTGATGGTGATGGTGATGGTGATGGTGATGGTGATGGTGATGGTGATGGTGATGGTGATGGTGATGGTGATGGTGATGGTGATGGTGATGGTGATGGTGATGGTGATGGTGATGGAGAATGAAATGGATTGGTGACAGTTATAGAATGATGTTAGTGGATGATAGTTTGTAATGGCAATGAATGTGGTTATGGTGAAGATTGAAGGTGGAGAGTAGGGAGATATAGAGATAGTATTGAATTAAGGAGATATAGTGATTGTATTGAACAAAAAGGAGGAAATGATTCCAACAGATTGTGAGTGCAAATGGGAGATGCTGAGTGCAAGGGAGGGATGCAAGATAGCAAGGCTAACTGCAAAGTGCAAACAGATAGTTTGATGGCTCAACAAACAGCAAGAGAGATGAGTTTTTCCAATTGAAAGAAACCATGGGAAAGCCCAATGTGATGACTTGTCTTAGAAAATGCATGAACGTATTAAATTAACTAACAGAGGAAAAAATCTTCAGGCAGATGGTATAGTCCTTATAAGGTAATCCAATGGTGACTAGATAAAACCTGATGGAAAGTTGTCTACAGAAAGAGAGCAATTATGAAATGAATGAAAGGAACAGAATTGGAAAATGAAATAAACTGTACAAATGTTTCCAAGGTTGTAACACAGGTGCAAGACAATAGAATTTGAGAGTACATGAGCATAATGGGTGAGACATGGAAGGAATGAAATGTGAATACAATGCAAATGAATGGATGTAGTGATGCAGGGAAGTAAGCTAGTCCTTTGGCGGGACTATAAAGTTGATATGGCTATCTAGGCATGGGTGCAAGCTAGTTTAGTTTTGTGACCAACAATCAAAGTCCAAGGGCCAGAGATACCCAGGAGTAGAACAGCAAAGCTTGAATGGATGGGCAACCGGATTAGAGTTAATTGCAAATATTGCAAGTATAGACTGAGTTGCCAAGATTGGAAGGTTGTTTATGCAAGCCGGAGGTAGTAAGCAGAAGGCACCATTGATGTTGTGCTTTATTTTTGTCATGCTTGTGGACTTAGGTAGATGGTACTGAGGAAAGGGATATGCCAAAGTGATGAAGACAATAACCCTTGACCTTGGAGTGTGAAAGTTTATCAGGCTGCAGGTAAGGCTGGATTTGTGTGAGACTTAAGTATTTTCTATTTGTATTAGTAGAACTATGGGACCTGTAAAATGGAGAATCAGACATTGTTAGTAGAGAATTAGTTGAATCTTGATCCAAAAATGATGATAATAGGGCGTATCAAAGTTAGCAAACCTGCCATTATAAACCCGCCATTTTTTTGACGAAACCTGCCATTTTTAATGGCGGGTTTCTGAAATACACATACCCCCTAACTGGTGTATTTAAAAATGGTGTGTTTCATGAAAATGGCGGATTTCAATCATCAAACACGCCATTAAACCCGCCATTTATGCATCATCATCCATCCACCATCCATCACATCAAAAACACCCATCCACATCAGCAAATCCATACCGGTCCCATATCCATTGCATCACACACATCTCTATCGTTTGGATTCTTCCTCTCACCCTTGCTCGCTTTGATGAGTAATTTTTGATTTTGAAATTGGTAAAAATTCCCTTCACCGTATTTTTTTGGTTTTGGTTGTTCACCCAAGATTCATAGGCTGAGTTTTTTTTTATTTTTTTTAGTGGACTTGAATCCAAAAACACCTCCACCTCAAACCCTGCCACTCACCAAATGCCACCCCCCTCCCCCTCACCACTCAACCCCTTCAACCTCACCCCACTCACTCACCGGTCAAACCCTGCCTCCTCCTCACCAAACCACCTCACTCATCACCACCACCTTACTCACCACCACCACCTCATCTCACCTCACTCACTGAATCCCCTCCTACTAATCCTGGTAAGCCCCCTCCACCCTCTTCCTTCTCCTTCCCCTCACCAGTTGCTGATCCTTTGATCATTCAACCTTTAGTCCCCCCCTGGATCCACCCCACTCACTCACCGTTCAAACCCTGCCTCCTCCTCACCAAACAACCTCACTCATCACCACCACCTCATCTCACCTCACTCACTGAATCCCCTCCTCCTAATCCCGGTAAGCCCCCTCCACGCTCTTCCTCTTCCTTCCCCTCACCAGTTGCTGATCCTTTGATCATTCAACCTTTAGTCCCCCCCTGGATCCCTTGGTCAATCCCTCAAGGTCAATCCCTCAAGGTGAGCCCCTCCCCTCCTCCAATTTCTCCTCTCATCAATCAAGCAATCAATTGCTCAATCAATTCGCAATTGATTGGCCATCAATCGCTCAATTGATTCGCAATTGATTGCCAATCAATTGCCCAATTGATTGCCAATCGATTGAGCGATCGATTGCAAATCAATCAAGCAATCGATTGCCGATTGATTGCCCAATTGATTTGCAATCAATCAAGCAATCAATTGCCAATCAATTGCGAATCAATCGCTCAATTGATCGGCAATTGATTTCCCAATTGCTCGATCAATCGGAAATCAATTTCCCAATTGATTGGCAATTGATTGCCGATTGATTGCGAATCAATCGCTTGATCGACCGGCAATTGATTGCCCAATCGATTGGCAATTGATTGCCCGATCAATTGGAAATTGTTTGAGGAATCAATTGGCAATTGTTCGAGCGATCGATTCGCAATCAATTGGCCAATCGATGCAGGGTTTTTGTAGGGTACAGGAACTGACTTCCCCATTGTTTTTTTTTTTTTTTTTTTTTTTTTTTTTTAGGTTTTCAAGCTCGGCCAGAACACATTCTCTCAAGTCTTACGCCAACCAAGCTACGTCCTGGGACAGTCTGGTTTGCCTAGTATGATGCCGGCTGCGGCTCCTCATCATTACCACTCCTCCCCATCTAATTCTATTCTTTTGATATCTATCAATTCCTTCACTGGCTACCAAACTCAAAATGTTATACATCCATTCAAATTTCACCTTGATCCTCACCTTGGGTGCAGCAAGTGCCTGGGAGGGAGAAAGATGGAAGGAGATGGTATGAAAAACATAAAGAGAGGTGGCAAGCAGAGGAATCGTTGATTTTCATCTCTTTTTTATTTTTTTAATCCCACCGTTTCCATAATGAGAACGTTGCTGAATTTTTTTTTTTTTTTATTTGTTTGACCGGTCTTTTCATTTGTCCAACCCCTTTTTTGATATTGATTCCTTCAACGCCTACCAAACTCAAAATGTTATACATCCATTCAAATTTCACCTTGATCCTCACCTTGGGTGCAGCAAGTGCCTGGGAGGGAGAAAGATGGAAGGAGATGGTATGAAAAACATAAAGAGAGGTGGCAAGCAGAGGAATCGTAGAAAAATGAGGGCTCAAATGAGGGATTCAAAAATTTCTTTGGAAGTGACTGACGACTTGATCAAGGAAAAGTTTGCCTGGTCTAGAAGAAAGCTATGCCCTTTGGATCTGTACCCTGCTATCATGGCTGAAAAGAAAAACAACCCTTGAAAACCCACCCAGGAAGAATTTAAGCAAGCAAAACAGACAATTGGGGCTTTCCACTTCTTCCACCATGGAAAAGTTATTGTTCTCAACCAATCTGATCACCATGCTCTCGTTGCCGTCATTGAATTTGTGCCTTTGGATTGACTATCTGAGCAAGATAAGAAAGATATCAACTTTGTGACGACATTCCTTCACAGTTCAAAAAAATTTGTCAACCCGGTTGGTCCCTCAAGATCTTGGGGTGGAAAAATGTGGGTGATTGGTTGGCAAAAATTGATGAACCCTTTGGAGTTATTTGGATGTTATGTGAAGAAATCATCCATTAGATCTTCTCCTCAAGAGTACGCTGTCCTCAACTTGAAGGCCAACAAAGTATCCCAAATTTTAGGACAAATGGTTTGTAATTTGGCCAAACTTGCCTTTGAATCAAACCGTGATACCATGAAGGACAGCAACATCCCCTCTTTCTCTTTGTTGGAATTTGGTTCCAAGCCTACACCTTTTGATTGCTCCCCACACCTCACTTTCACCTCAGATTCTTTTTACAATTCTCCTCATATTGACAAAGGCAACATCTCTGGCTATTCCTTTTTACTTTTGGTCCCAACAAAAAAATTGAATGGTTGACTTATTGAAGATACGGATGAATATCAAGTTTTGGACGGTCAATTTGTTTTTCCTGATCTTGGCTTTGGAATTGATTTCAAGCAAAAAGGTATAGTCAAAATGGTTTGGGCGGCTAACAAGTACAAGCACTGTACCTTTCCAGCTGTGGACACAGCAACCCATACCAGAATGGCCATGTCACTCCAAATTAATAAAAAAACTCAGAGCACTTGTAGGGACATGAAAACGGCCAAATTTACTCTAGAGAAAAAAATATCAATAAAAACAAAAAAGATTTGTATATTGGTGGGGTTAAGAATGCTCTCAAACGTTGTTGTAGTAAAAAATAATTTGTTTTTCTTTCATCCATGCAAATATATTTACAAGCCCAGCATTGGAGTAATCTGCTGTATTTCTTCTACCAATCTACCACTGCCAATGAAAGCCAAAGCTAGTGATACCTTATCCTTTTTTTTGTTTGCCTGTTGTTCCCTCTCCTTTTCCAGTTGCACTTGCTGCCAATCCTTCTCCTTTTCCTCTTTTTGAAACTCTAGCTCAGCTTGTTTCAACCTCCACTCAGCATCCAATTTTTGTTGATTAGCCAAAGTCTCGGCTTGCTGCTTTTGACCATCCATGGCCAGTTGGCAATCCCACTTTTGCTTTTCAAACTGAAGTTTATCTGATTCAATTTGTGATTTCACTGTTTTTTGGAGGGGAATGGCAATGAGCATGATTTTGAAAGCAAGGATATTGAATCAATCAACTTACATGAATCTCGCTTCTCCATGATTTCTTCAAATCCCGAAAAACTGGAAGTTTTTCTCCTCTTTTGATGACTTTTGGGGTTGACATTGATGGAATTGGAGGCCTTTTGCTTACCCTTGGAAGAGGAGGTTTGAGTCTGAAAGTCCTCACTAGTATTTGAAGGCAATGTGGGAGGCCCCATTGGCTTGAGTTTTCGGCCAATCAAAAATGGATGAGCCTGTTTTTTTACAATGTAAATCAGTCAGGAGCAACCAGACAGAATCAAAAACAATTTAGTTCCTTACTTGAGCCAATGTTGATGGCAACGGTGATCCAGGAATAACATCCTCCTCATTGGGCAAGTTCTCCAGTTGTTCTGCCCCAGGAAGAGAGCAATCAAAAGAAGGAAGTGAGGGGTCCAAGGTTGGGATTGACTGATCAATCAATACCAAAGTAGAAGTGATTGGAGCCAATTGTGTTTGAATATCCTCCTTGTCATCAGATGGGGGCCACTCCAAGGCCAAGGTTTGATCAAGGTCCCCGTTGGTAGGCTGAGCATCCCCAGCCAAGTCCTCGGCATCAACGGAATCAGATTGTTGGGCATCAAAAGCAGCTAGGGGGGTGATGTTGGCCTTCTTTCCGAAGATTTCATCCATTTGAATATAAAAAGTACAAATGGAGTCCAACTTATCAACCACCGAGTTGATTCCTTTGGCTTTGTCCAAGTCGGTGATACCAAAGCCAGTGGAGATAGACATGGAGTGGGCCTTTTTGTACTTGGCTCGATAGTTTTTGAACCGCTCCCTCATCTGTTTGGATGACAGATCCAGCCTACCTTTTGTTTTTTTCTTGAGTTCATTGGCCATCAGGAGATAACCATTGACCTTAGAGGATTGAGGTTGGCCAACACGTGTTTTGTTGTCGGATCCAAAGCAGGCATTGTAGTTGGAGGGAATTTTCAGCCAGTTTACCAGGATGATGTGATCAGCTCTCTTGAGCTGACTTGAGCCCTTGGAAGCTGATGGGGGAGGATTGTTTGTTGTGGAGTTCCTTGGCAATGTTCTCTTGGGTGTGTTGGACTTGTGGGGGGAGGTTCGCTGAGGGGCCATTTGAAAGAGTTTGGGCTACGCAAGTGATGAGAGCAATAAAGTGATGAGAGTGGTGAAGTTTTGAGAGCGATAAAGTGGATGAGAGTGATCAAGTGATGAGAGTGGTTAAGTGATGAGAGTGATGAAGTTTTGAGAGCAATAAAGTGGATGAGAGTGATCAAGTGATGAGAGCGGTTAAGTGATGAGAGTGATGAAGTTTTAAGAGCAATGAAGTTTTGAGAGCAATGAAGTGGATGAGAGTGATCAAGTGATGAGAGCAATAAAGTGATGAGAGTGGTCAATCAATTTTATGATGAGGGTGGGGGTAAAAAATTTTCCAATGAGGTTGGAGGTAGAAGGAGGTGGGAAGACAGGGGTGTATGACGCGGACAGGTGGTGGAAGCATTTAAATACTTTATTTGAAAAAACCCACTTATTTCAGGTTAACTTTGACACGTCTGATCTGAAATAAGTGGGTTTTTTTGATTTTTAATGGCGGGTTTGAAATGGCGGGTTTGGTTAACTTTGATACCCCCTAATAAACCAGAGTAGGGGTTCACAAACCATTTATAGCACCAGATAGTTTACATTGCACTACTATTAGAAGAGATGGATTTTAAACATCAAATCTTCAAATCCTGACAAAACCTTTTTGAAGGAAATTTGTGACTTAATGTTACAAGAATATGCTGCACATATCCATCTCACCTATTGCATAAGATCTATTGTATTTGATTAAATTCTCTTCATATAATGAATTCCTTGGATGGCTGAGATTTTCTCTTGCTCAATCTTAATCAAGTTTAGGAAAACCTGAAGGAAATGGGTGTCAAAGTTTGTTATTCTTTCCATAATTGGGGTGTTACCAATCACAAGCCCAGCAATACCAGTGCACCATCTTTCAAGCCTGACCTCTGATTCTTGTTGGAGACTCAAAGTCCTAAATCTACTTGACTGTGTTGCATCCTACTGGTAAATTTAGTGAGATCTGATCATTGGGCTGGGTAGCATCCAATTGTTACTGACCTGTGCGGCATGACTTTTCTTGGTGGTAGTAGTTATACCTCTCTACCTCTCAATGTGGCAATTAACTCGGTCGTGTTCTCCTCAAAAAGTGTGTCTGAAACTTGACAGTCAAGAATGCCTGTCGAGGGCTGGTCAAAGTTGGGTCGATAACCTCATTGGTCCTACTTTGACTCCCATCAAACCCCCCCCCCTCGGTTACTGATATGGGCTTTGAGGGGAATGCTGTAGGTCCTATGGATTATGCATTAGGGGGAGTTGAGATTCCCCCCAGGATGGCCCAGCGGCGGGTTTAGCCCATTCCGCCTCTACAGGACAAGCGTCGTCCTCGGTTGTCCCGAAGCCCTTCCTACACCAACCTGTGTTGCTCGTGTCGGGGGTGGAGTGGGGGAGGATCCGGCCAGAGAGCGTTACAATGTCAGAGAGGTGACGAGTTGAGTGAGAACGTGAGGGCCCTCCTACGCATCTGGATGATGATGTAAGGAGTAATCGGGGAATTGGGGTTTCGTGAAATCGGTGGCTGTATGCACCTAATTTCGGTTTAAGCTGATTGTGAGGGGAGTTTGTGACTTCATGATAGGTTGAGACTGTGTTGAGTACGCACTAATTACAAAGTGTGGAGCGAGCGGCCAATGGCCCTGTCCATCGCAGCGATGTTGCTGCTAGGAGTGGGTGACACTTGAACGCTGTCTTTCATGGAGTGCCTTGTCCTTTTTTTTCGCTGATCTGGCTAGGATGTCGACTGTCGCAGTTTGCCATCCAATTCTCACACCCACCGTCACCGTCAGCAGTCATGTAGTGCCACACATTAGATTGTCAGACTGAAGCCGAATTTAAATACTAGTTAAGAGTTTGTAGGCTGAAACTAGCTCACCCGATTGGCTTTGAACTGTCACTCTCCCCCTCTTGGAACTCCCCCTCTCTGCCCCTCCCACTACAGTCTCAACCCAGCTGGTCCATAGGTTCTCTGGGCTAGATCCCCCACCCGATTTCAGCCATCACTTCACCTCGCCTCCATCGTCCGCCCAGCCTCCTCTCTCCTCATTATATATCCTCGCCCCCCACCCCCCCAAATACATGGCCCCTGCTCGCACTTCCCCCCCCCCCCCCCCAGTTGTTCACGAGCTTACTCACGACTGACCCTCATACCCCTGCTCTGCCCCTCAAAATAAAAGACAAAGATAAGGACTCAAGATCGACTGCTGATAGACCAATCACCCTGCTGCTTACAGACCCCCCTGCTGCTTCCCCCCCTCCCCTCTCGGCTTCGCTGTCCCTCTACGCTTTAGTAATTATCATTATCATCGTTGTTTTATGATACAAGAAAAATCAATATACCCGCTCGCCTCCTCATTTGATAATTCGCCCACGACTCTTGGCCGGGACATCCATCCCTCAGCTTGATTACGCTTGATCTTGAATTAAATTGAATTGACAGACACCCCTTTGGCTTCTGAATTGACGAGATACCTCATCTGACTGAAGCCCTCTAACCCTCACCATTAATTGATAATAATACCACTACTACTACCACAACTCAGCATCGTTCCTCTTATTATCATCTGACCTATTTTACCTGTGCATCTGGCCTGCCTTTCTTTCAAAGTAACATGCCTTCATCCATCTCAGTCGCTCGCGCCACCGCCACCTTACCTCGTCACTGGTCGAAACCTCTTTCCTCGGGTCAAGCATTACAGATGGACCCCAGGATTAGTAAGAGACAAGAGGTAAGTTCATTAGAGAGTCCAAGCACCCTCATTCCAAGCAGGTCTCCCCCGGCCATTTTAACCTAGTTGCTCATTTTCAAACATTTTCTTTCAGGGCGCCAACAAGACGCGTTTGATCCTTCAAAACTATCTGAAACGCGGTATCGAACCCCCACCAGAAGTCTTAGATAGTCTAGATCCCACCAACGTCAGCTACGACGGTACACTTTCCTCCAAAGGGTCGTCCGAATCCCTGAGGATTATCAGTACTGCCTCCGATGAGAGGAAGAGATTGTTGAAGAAACAGACCCGTCGACAGAACATCCTACCCTCCTTCTTTGAGCCCCTCGGATCCAAGCCTGATCGCCCCGTCTCCAACCTCTCCGGATCCCCGGTTGCGCTTACTGCCGCCGCCTTGACCGCGCACGACCATCCTGCCGTCGCCTTCCTCGCCGCTCCGTCGCGGGTGATCCGCCGAGCCATCTCCTTCGCCGGTCCCACCCCACCACCACCCATGATTCGCATCATCAAACCCGAACCTGAGTGTTTGGATGATCATTCCAATCCAAGTAGCCGAGACCCCTTCTACTACGATAAAGTATTGGAAGGTCTCAACGCCGATCGGCCCCCTACCCCACCCCGTCGACAACGAAGGCGAACCAACTCAAAGCAACCTGAGCATCGTCAGCGTCGTTCAGCCGAAGCCGGCAGTCCCGGCATCGAACCCGATGCCGTCACAGCTTGGTTTGCTGACCAATACTTGGCGTCCTCATAAACCCCATCTCACCCAATTAGTATCACTCTTCCCCCTCGTTGCCTTCACAGTTACCTCAATACCCCGCGCTACGCCTCAAACGTAAGCAACAGCAACCAAAAAGATTTTTTTTCCGATTTGATAGAACTAAAGCATCTCTTCATTTAACTCGTCATCCTCCCCATACACGTTCTTCTAATCCTCCTGATCGCCTCACCCTGCCCTTTTTCAAAAGCCCAGTTATGTTTATCCTTCATCAACACTCCTTTCTCTCGTCTCAACTTATCATTGTAAGCCAAACGCCCTTTTGTGTGCCAGTATTGTATGTAGCTTCCCAATTTCATTTGACTTACCGGATTCTTCATGTATCGTCGATCGTTGTCTTCATACCATTTTTCACGTCTTTTCTCGTTGCCTCTCCTTAACTTCTTCACTCCTACCTTTCTTTTGCCGATCTTGTTATCTTTCTTCCTTGATTGGCCATATTGATACCTTGGATGGTTGGGCTCTTTCTTTACTTTTTTTTTCCTCTTGAAAAGATCAACGTTTTTTTTTTTCTTCTTCTTCCTATGTATCAAGTCAGATTCTCGTCTTTCCCAATGTTTGATCCTTTTGTTTGTCAACGCTCATTCAGATCGCCGTTTTTTCGATGCCTCATCTTCTCGCTTGTCACCTCCCATCCCCAGTACTTGTTTTTGACTCACTAATTGGGTAATAATAGCCTGCTACCATCATGAACGAGAGGCAAGATGAAAACCAAGTCACCTTTGTCAGAGTGAACCAATATTCAGCTCGCCATCCCCCTTACCTCCCACAAGATCATCACCTTCCCTAACGCCAACAGTAACTCGCAGCGTACATACGCGACAAGCTTTAATCCTCTGAGCTTGACCATCTACTTAAGTCGCCCCCTGATATGCTTTCTCTGTCAAAGTCAACAAAAAACAGGCAATTGAGAATAAGCAACCTGGTGATACTTCGCATTATCTGGTCTCAGCCCAACTCAAGGGACCTGCTTTGCTTCCTAGCGCCAGTCGATCAACGTACAGGATGTATGGGTCGGTATCGGTGGTGGGCATAACTTGGCCTCTCCGGCGGGATACCTCATGAGATCGAGAAAAATACGCGTCTCGCCACGGAGGTCAACATTCGTTTGGCTTCTTCTTTTCTGACCATCACCACTGCCGTGCGTGTGATGATGGTGAGGTTATGATGTAACCTTTCGGGAACAGTTTTGTCTAATGGTAGTTGTTGAACCAAGAAGCTTATCAACCACATGATCAGTATCAGTAAACGAATCAAGAAAAAGCCGATGATGACAAAGAATAGAGAGGAGGGTGACCAGGCCCCGAAACAGGGTTCAGAGTACAGTACAGATGTAGGGGAAGATGAGCACCAGCCGAGGAGCGACCCAACGATCAACCCTATACTCGGTTGGGGAAGCTAGAAACCCGACGCTCTTAGTTCTCATGAGCCTTAGACGACGATAGTGAGACACATGAACGGACCTAGGGGAGGATGATGACGCAAACAACGAAGAAGATGAGCTCAGCAGGATGATTCGCCCAACAAGACCTCGAAATCCGTGCAAGCTTCAGGGTTGTACTCATCAGGTCTACCCCGACAGACCCAGTTGGTTAATAACTAACTGCTACGCCCCCACGGGCTTTCCGCGTCAAAGTAATATCTTTGACTCGAATCTGTTGAGGGCTTAGATCCCGATGATTCTGCATTTCATGATATGGGAGTCCTTTATATATCTATGTACAACAGTCGGTGGACAAAAGTCGTGGGACTGACCCCCCGATTTTTGCCCTTTTTTGTCTTTTTTTCAATTTTTGCTTTCTCACAAGTTGAAAGTAAAAGATTGTTAAAAAGTTGTTGAATTTCATAGCTCAGCATGTTTGATTTCCTTTCCAATGATTTTTTTTTTTTTTTAAAAAAAAAGAATAAAAACAACATAGAAATGAAAGATAGAAATAAGACATCATTGACCTTTTAATGCAGCATAAATTTTAAAAAAAATATAGAAAAATACTGTACCATTGAAAATTGATGGGATTAAGGTAAGATAAGGATAAGATGATGAGGAATAAGAAAAAAAACAAAAAGAAACAAAAAGAACTAAATCTGCCATTGGGTAGAACCACCACAAGCCTTCATGACAGCTTGCATGCAATCAGGCATGGAGTTGATGAGATTTTTGAGGGTTTGACACAAAAGTTGTCCCAGGCACTTTGGAGGGCCCTTTCCCTCTCTGGTATTGTTTTTGGTTGATATAACTGTTGAGTATTATTTTTTAGAATTTTCCATATATTCTCAATTGGATTGAGGTCCGGGGACTGAGCTGGCCAAGTTAGTTTTTTGATACCATGGGTGTGTTACCAGTCCTTGCTGACCTTGGCCTTGTGAACTGGGGTCCCATCTTCCATTCAAAAAGGGTTGGATTGATTGAGGTTGCTGATCCAGGGGTCAAGAGTGCCTTTTTAAACAATTTTGATGAAGTTGCAGGCTGTTTGTTGTTTTGAAGTCATAAAAACAAGGGGAGAGGTGCTTTCATCAATGAAAGCACCCAAGATCATGATGGATGATCTCCCACTCTTGAATAGGGGAGAAAGACAGTGGGAATTGGATTTTTAATGGTGGGTTTTCCAGACCAGGAATTTCTTCAAGTTCTTGCCAATTTTGAAGCTTGATTCATTGGTCCAAATCACTTTCTTCCAATCCTCAACATTCCAATGTGGATGTTTGCATGCAAAGTTAAGTTGTCTCTTCTTCTGATTTTCATTTCTAAAGGGCTTCTTGGCAGCCACTCTTGAATAAAAATCAACTTCATGAGCTTGTTGTTGAATGGCCCCAGTTGAGACTTCCCGGAAGATGAAGTTTTGTATTTCAGGGGCTTTCAACTTTTGCAAGTGTTTTGTTGTATACCCAAGCTCATGGACATCACAATTGGTCATTTGACAAGGGGGCAATGTTAAATTTGTGACCCTACACGGCTTGTTAACAACTCAAATCAGGTTGTGTGACGCGGTTTGCAACAAGTTTCAGTTGTGAACAGCAGCTCACAACCCATTTCAGTTGTGAACTGCCACTCACAAATCCAAAATGGGTTGTGAGCAGCCATTCAAAACCCATTTGCAGTGAGCAAAAAAATAAAAATAAAATAAAATACATTGAAAATAAAATGAATAAAGATAAATAAAAATAAAAATAAATAAATATTTTTATTTATTAACAAAAACACCAAAAAAAGAAAAAAAAAATCAAAACATACAAGTTCAACAAGACCAGCCCTAAAGCAAAAAAACCAAAAATTAAATGAAAAATGAAAGAGTCTATGGAGCAGTCCTATGAAAGTGAAAATGCCAAAAAATACAAGTTCAACTTGACTAGCCCTAAAGCAAAAAACCAAAAAAAAAAAAAAGAACAAGTTCAAATTGTGTTAAGATGATCCCATCACAAGAAGTAAAAATACTCCTTATGATGCAATCAGCCCAACACAAGTTGAACTGACTTACCAATAAAATCTCATTCAAAACACTCATCATAATGATGTCAACTCAAAACACTCAAAATAATGATGTTCAAAAGGTGATAACCCTTTATATTAATAGAATTACAAGATCAGCATCAGAACGCAAAACCAAATGATGAAATTAAAATTATGTTTCTAAATTAGAATAAAACTTGAGTTGATCTTTTAGATGGTCAACCCAAACAGAAGATTTTTTAGAATTAAAAGAAGCAGGTTTGGAAACACTGGGCGGGATTGGAATCATTTCTACCTCAAGTACAAGATGAACCCAGTGATTATTGTTAACATAGCCAATGAAGAAAGGATCTGATGGTTCTTCTACAACCATCTTTTTAGGAGCATAATTAAAACATGCACCCAATGAAATTAAAAATATTGGTATTCCATAAGTATCAGCTGTTATTTGAACCATATCTAACTTTGAAAGCCATTTGGAAGAGGGAATATTTTCATTGATTTCATTAACATCAAGTCTTTGTTCTATCTTTTCAAAATCTTGAATGCCACCAAGGATCTTAGAATAGCATGTCTTAATTTTCCTCAATGTTTCAATCATTTTCTTTTGTACTTTAAACCATTCATGCTCATCATACCCAAGTGATTTTGAAATGAACTAAATCCACAATTCCCATCACCAACCGGATCCCAAGCCTCCCCCAAGAACTTATCTAAGTTCTCAGGTATTTGATTGAGGTACTTCACTTTTGGTTCCTACAATCAAAAATTACTTAGCCAAAATTCTAATCAAATTAAAGAAATTGATTATCACCAAAGATGAGCTTCTGTTTGACTTGGACATTTCTTCTTCTTCCTCAGAAAAGGATTTTGATTCCAAATGAAGGGACCCTAATTGAATTTCAGTCTCTTTCTCTGAACTATGAAATTCAGATGAAGAGCCTTCCTTGCACTATAGAAATCATTTTCCCATCAGTTTGTTAAATCATAAAAATGAACATTTCTCAACATAAAAGAAATACTATCTTTGGTATTTTTGGTTCCCTTTTGACCCCCTTTCCCCTCTTAAGTTCTCTTTCAATGTGTTCAAATTTTGACAGTTCACAAAAAGTTGATTTCAATTTGGGTTGAATGCAGCTGGAACTTAACACCTTTGGCCTTGGAAATTAAAGTTGCTGTATAATCAACCATGGACTTTCAAATCTCCAATCTAACATGTTGAAATAGTACCATAAGCATGGAATTTAACTTGTTGAACAATTGGGATTTGTCAAGCACTGGATCTGTGTCAATCATTAAACAACAAAAACAATAATACATCTGTCAATCCTATAATTTCTGTCAATCCTACAATTGGTACCCTTCCAAAAATCCAAAAAGACTACTTAATTTACTGGAAGGGTCATAGTTCAACCTGCACTGAGGATGAAATTCCTCAGGCACAGCAGATCCTCTTGATGCTGGCATTTCACCTAAAATTTTGGAACATGGCAAGCCCATTGTTTTTGAATAAGACTTTGAGAACACCTTGCCATCATGGTTGTGCTTTAACTTCTCAAATTGTTCCCCAATGAGTTTAATTGCCTCAATTGACAATTTGTAAGCCAAAGGGAAAAGTTATTTTGGAAGAACAGTTCATAACTTTATATGAGAGTTTTTAAGTGATGCATCACTCATTGGATTTGGCTTTCAATGGTTGCTTCAAGGTGTTTCCACACATCCAAAATGTTCCCCAAAGATCCCACAAGTAATTGTTTGAAAGTAGCATGGGCCCCTTCTACCCAAGACATTGTTTCATTTCCAAAGTCTGGGTTCACACAATTCCATGCCATTACAAATGTCTCTTTGATAGGGAAATTGTTCTTTTCCATATACTTGAGCAAATCCTCACAGTATTTCAAGAAAAACTGTATAAAAGCTTCAAAATCAGCATTTCCAGAAGATATGAACAGAAGAAGCAATAAATTGGCTTACTCTGAGTTATGCATCATTGAGTTCTACCTCCCACTTAGTTTTAGAGGCCCCATAATTTGCCCATAGAGTCATAAAAATTTTCCATCCTTCATTTTAATTGATGAGGCGTACCTTAAAATTTTCTTGAATATTTTTAGAAAAGTTCCAGGAGAACAAATGTCTGGATGACCCAGGTAAAATATGCTCTATAGCGAAAATCAGAGCTTTTTGGGTCAGAAGTCATATGAAAAAAAATTAACAATGTGGGATTTGAACCCACAAGCTCAGACCCTTTATATGAGTGATTCTCTTACCAATTGAGCTAAGTGCACTGTTGAGTGAGGAGTGGTTGATTCATAGCTATTTGGCTAATCACCCCGGAAGAGGTGTACTTATCCCAGCATTCTATGATGTGGGTGGCACATACCAGTCAATGAACTGCTCAAGGCAATTATGTAATCTAACACCCCTCTGTGCTTTGAGAAGGGAATCAACCATTTGATTTTGTTGATCAAGACAGATAATTATTTTTTGAAAGCTGTTAGGCTGCACTCTTTGTGACTGTATAACTCTTGCTACAATGTGAGAAGTCATATGAAAACAAATAAACACTGTGGGATTCAAACCCACAACCTCAGACTCTTTATATGAGTGATGATCTTACCAATTGAGCTAAGTGTGCTGTTGAGTGAGGAGTGGTTGATTCATAGCTATTTCACTGATCACCCCGGAAGAGGTGTACTTATCCCAGCATTCTATGACGTGGGTGGCACATACCAGTCAATGAACTTCTCAAGGCAATTATGTAATCTAACAGTTTCATGGTCTGTCAAAAAGAATTTGGGAAGCCTCTTGGGATCATAGGCCAAATCCTTTAATGCATTCAAATCCCAACTGTAGAACTCATATGTTTATTTTGCCATAAAAACAAAAGCCTTTGTAAAATTTTTCTTTTTGGATGTCATTCCTACAACATGAAATAGAGGGATGTTGTACCTATTTGTTTTATAAGTATAATAAAACAAAGAAATATGATGGTATTTTTTTCAAATTTTTATGGAATCAGGATGAGCCGAAAAAAGGGCCTCTAAGTGACCCTCTCCGCCAAATTTTGACCTGGAAACCCACTGGTATTCCTGGAGCATTTCCAATAGAACGCCCATAAAACCTTTCCAATCCAGTTCTAAGGCTTTCCCAGAGATTCTCCTCAGTTGAGGATGCACTGAGGGGTTTTCAGATGTTTGATGATTGTGTGGGACATTTCTAATGAAGAGATGCCACATGGGATCTGCTACTGTCCAACTTGCACAGATAAAGTTTTCTCACTTTTGGGTTCAGAAAAATAAATTGATCCAACAAGCGTGTGTTTTGTGTTTGTGCTGTTTGTGTTTTGCCAATGGGCAGAGTGTTTGATTACAATCTTGCCAATAGGCAGTTTTTTCTTCAAAAATTTATTTTTGTGGTCCAATAATAGTCCCACATGGTATGCCACATCCCCAAATTTGGGTTGAAACAACTCAAATGTGGTCCAGGGGTGCCTAGGTACCCCAAATCCGTCCTCAAATGACCCATTTGGGGCTATTTTGCCCCAAATGGGACTGGGAAACAGGTGCAACCCCCACTCACAACTTGCACATCCCCAATTGCAACCTCTTCTAAGTTGCCATTACCCAATTGCAACTTGAAAAGGGTTGTAATTGGGGATTTTCAAACCCACGGGGGAATCACAAGTTGTGAGCAACTTTGCTTGCTCCAGGTTGAGCTGTGAATCACCGTTTGCAACCCATATGGGCTGTGAATGGCAATTCAAACCCATTTGGAACCCTGATGTTGCACATTTCACATTGACATTTACAAGGCCTTCCAGGTTTTTTTAAGGGCTTGATAGTTCCACAATGCTTGAATTGTTTGATGAAATTTTGAACAGTTGTCCTTGGAATCTTCAAATTGGAGGCAATGTGATTTAAAGAAAACCCTGCTTAATAAAGTCCAAACATGCAGGCCTGGGTCTCTTCAGATAGGTTTCTATTTCTATTTTTTTTTTCATCTAATATGGTATAATCAAACAAAGTAGTAAAAGTGAGAAAAATGACAAAAAATGATGGAACAAAAAAAAGAAATTATAAGGGTAATTGCACTATAAGTCAAGTGAGGGAATAAAGGAAAGTGGTTAAGGGGATGGTGGCAAATCAATTGAGGTGGTCAAGAGGTGGAGTATTAAAGGTCCTTGATGAAAAAAGTGGCGTAAAGATTCCAGGTTTGTTTGGAGTGGGTGGGTGTAGGTGCTTTAAAAACCAGTCTCTCAATTTTTGTCCACCCACTGTACTAGTATATGCCCCCAAATTTGCGGAGGGGGGGGGAATAGCATTTGCCTGGTGCAGTATTGACTTTTCCCAGTGTGAATGCAAGAGGTGCATAAAAACATTGGTAAATGAATACAAACCCAAGGACATTGATGCCCAGTAAGGTGTTGGAGGTTTTTCAATCTTTTTATAGGAGTAGACTAGTATTTTTACACCATATTTTGGGAATTTATTAAATAAATAGAAATTGATATGAAAAGATGTGATATCTTTTAAATAATAAATCCTTTTAATCAAGTGGGAAATTTGGAGAATGCATTAAAAATAAATAAATCATGAAATAAACAATTGTGCAAATATTTCAACAGATAACCAAGCAAAACAAATTATATATCATGGAAACCCTGGTGTGTGATTCCAGTGATAGATAGAATTCAAAAATTCATGGTAAAAAAATTGAATTAATAAAAATGGCAAATGTTAAATTCACAACCTAAAAAGGGTTGGATGGCACAGCTTGCAACCCACTTTGGGTTGTGGCCATTTGTAACCCATTGCAGTTGGGAAAGGCCCTTTGCAACCCAGCTTAGTTGTGAGCAGCCACTCACAACGCAATTTGGAGTCATGAGCAGCTGTTCACAACCCATTTGCAAAAAAAATTAAAAAAAAAAAGAAACAAAAGAAAAGAAATTGAGAAAAGAAATGAATGAAAATAAAAAAAAACAGATAAAAATAGGGCATCATTTTTCTCACGCATCCAACCCTTTATTTCACACATTTTGACATTGTTGCACAGTTGCCCCCCTCTGGTATTTCATGCAAAAAGACTTTATTTCACGCATGTGTCAAGAATTAATTTTTTTTTGAATTATGACTGCGCAGACCCGTAGCAGAGGATCTTAAAACCCTAACCAAAATATTTGGTAATTTTGGAGGCATTAGAACCCCTTGAAAAATGCAATTAAAAAATGAAAACAATTTTCAAAACAAATTTTTGCATGGGTTTTTGGATCCTTATTTTGGCTATTTTAATTGTTTTTTTTTGGTGTTGGAATTTGGGAATATTGGAGTAATTCTCAGTATAAATTTGTGTTTCATTTCATTTCATTCATTTCTCTTATTATACAGTTTGTTTTTTGATTGAGAAGTAGCATAACCAGCATACACACAAAACAACATCATGCATATGCAACTCTCATCTGCTTCTCTCATCTGATCTCTTAATGGAAGTTGGTGAGCAGGCCGGTGGGTTTCTTTCCTCATTTGATTCTCAATTTACCAACTCTTCTTGATACACTCAGTCATTTGAATTCACTCTATCATTCAAATCAAGACTCAAGTGATTATCTGTTCATTGCCAAAGGAACTCAAGTAATTTGGTGCAACTATCAATTATACTCTTCTCTGCATGTTCTTCAATCAATCATCTGACTTAAAACTTACAGTTCTTCTGCATTTGAGCTCCTGCTATATTTTATTGAAACCAAAAATAGGCCTGTGTGGAGGGTATTCAATCTGTCATCTAGCCTCTAAGAGTTTTAGTCATACCCATCTCCTTGGGTATGAGGCTTGTTTAATTCTTTTTTTCTTATCTCTGTTATTTAAATCTTCTTATTTTTTTATGCTGTAGTTTCTGGTTCAATAAATCTACAGACAAATTCCACATTTTATTTCTTTCACAATTAACAGTGGAAAATGTCACTAACAGATTAATTCCTACTTGAACCTGAATCCCACATGATGGACTCACTTACTGAAACCATACTCAAGAATGCCATAGAAGCCATTCTGTTACTCACTTCTGAAAACTTTTTTATATGGCTCAATTGAGTTGTCAATATGATGGATCTACAGGAGGATCTTTATGATAAACTCCCAAGGAAGAAAACTTGTGCAAATGGTAATCCAATCAGACTCACTCACACCAAGAAAGTGAGGATTTTAACCATTCTCACTCCCAAACTGGATACAATCATTCAGGCCAAAATAATATTACCTGATAATGAAAAAGATGCTCACCAGATTTGGGATGATGTTAATGAATATTTTGCCTCTAATTGCACTAGAATTTTTAAGGAATTTCTTTGTTCCCTTTTTTCTCAAAACAATATTCTTGGCTTTATTACTGGCATCAGAACTTCAGTCTCTCAACTAAAAAATGTTGGAAGAAAATTGTCTCCTGATATCATTGCATACCTGATCTTGGAGAAGCTACTGTCAAGCATGGATACTGTGGTTCAGAAAAAAACTCACTCAGACAAGAAAATCACCCCAGGAAAAGTTTTAGATCAACAATGGATGTTTAATAATAACAAGTTCCTGAAAAAAGAACCCTAGTCAAACAAAGTAGACAAGAATATAAATTTGGTCTCCTTTCTGAGCTCCTCCACCATCAAGCCGTGCAATGGTAAATGGAATAATCCTAGGTCAGCTCATCCTGAAGGATGGTGATGGAGGCTTTACCCCCATCTCAAACCTTCCTTCCCAAAGAAAAAGAAAGAAGGATCATCCAAGATAATTGCACAAAGAAAATCTGTCAGCCCTTTTCACACAAGCTATCTTTTTTCCTTAAAATCTTTTGTGGTGGATTTGGGATCTTTGAGACACATTGTGTCCAATCAAAAGTTTTTCTCTTATTTAGAACAATCAGCAACTGGATACATTTCTACGAGCTCTGGAAGGAATTATCTTGAATACAAAGGAGTTGGTGTAGTGGAACTGGTGGATGATGCAGGTCTTGTTACATCTCTCTTGGATGTTTTGTTTGCCCCCAATTAAACAGCAAAATTACTGTTGATGCGCGCTCTGCTACTGGAAGGTTTTAATGTTGGTTTCAGGAAGGAAGAGCTAGTCCTTCAGAAAAAATATTGGAAAAACAAGGTTATTTACAAGGACAATATTCCTGTTATTCAAATTGCGTTTTCAATGAATTCTAAAGTTTTACTCCTCACTTATGACAAGATTCTAGATTAGTCCCTGGGAAATTTTAGCTACAGAAGAATACAACCAAAGTTAGGTCTGAAAGTGAAAAAGCCATCTGCTTGTGAAGCGTGCGCAATAAGCAAGATATCCAGGACTCTGTTTAAGAATAAACACCCTCAAGCTGAGAGACCTTTCCAAGAGCTACACTGAAACTTGGTTGGTACAATATCTCCTCCAAGTACTAACAGTGATACATATTTCCTGACTGTAGTGAACAGCTGCACTTGTTTCTTCATGGCTATTCCAATCAAAAACAAAAGTGACATGGCTAACACTTTGAGGTTTCTCATCAACATTGAATCAAAGAGATTTGAATATGGTCCAATTATCATACGCTCCAATTGAGGTATGGAATTTCTGAATTAACTATATCAAATTTTTGCAATAAAAACAACATAAGGCAGATATTTTCCAATCCTTATACACCACGGAAGAATGGATTGGCCAAACAATTCAATTGACTTGTTCTGGAATCTATATGGACTGTTCTCTTTGACTCCCAATTACCTAAAAAACTCTGGCACATAATTATCAAGGCATGCACATTGGCAATTAATCAAATTCTCTCACAAAAATCAAAGAAATCACCCTACAAGCTTTTCAAAGGTAGAAAACTCAACATTGAATACTGTCATCCCATTGGTAATTCAGTTACCTACATTCATGCAGACAGAAGGCTATTCTCTAAAATGGATCCTTGTGGCCTTTTTGGAAATTTTTTTGGGTAAAACAATGATTTACTGTCATACAAGATATTGAGGTTGGAGAAAAAATTCATAGATACAAAACATGTGATGATCCTTGAATTTAATGCTAATCCAAAGAAATTTGCCAATGAAATCAAAGTGGAGGAGGATGAATGTGTTGAGACTCTGGAGTCCTTTACATCAAACTTGGGTGAGTCTGTTCAAATTGGGTCAGTCAATCATTCTCATTGCATAGAGGCAATCAATTTGGATTCTTTGGTTGGTAATTTTCACAAGCAGTCATTTTCATCTATGGAAACTGGTGGTGAGGAGGAAGAAACTCAAGTTTAGTCAAAACTTGAAATGCCCAGGTACAAACTGTGTGAATGTTTGATTACAGTTAGACCTCCAAATTATTCTTATGGTTTATTTAGTGTCAAGTCCAACTGGTCAAGCAAAAGACAAATTGAACTCAACAAGATAGAATCTCAAGATGTCTGGGAAGATTTCAAAGTTGATCCATCTCACTTTCACAGGATGATGTGGGTGGACAGAGTGAAGCCAGCCACAAGTTTTTCTCCCAAGAAAAAAGAGTCTTGGTTGTGCATCATGGGAAATCTTCAGACACCTGGTGTAAATTATGGTGAGACATACACACCCGCGGGAAAATTTACAAATATCCTTCTTCTCTTACTGTGCAGATTGGATTGCAATCTCAAAATACGCCAGTTCAATGTCAAGACAGCATTTTTATTTGCTCCATTGGAAGAGGATTTATACATATTAAAACCAAAGGAAGGTTCTGGCAAGTCAAATTTCCTAAAACTTAAAAAGTCACTCTATGGTTTAAATCAAGTGCAGTTGAATTGGTACAAGAATCTCACATCATGGTCAAAAGGCATTGGTTTGGTTCAGTCCAATGCGGATACATGTCTCTATATTCAATCCTCTTGTCAATGGTTTTTCTTCTTTCATGTGCGCAATTTGATTGTGACTGAGGGAGTGGACTGGTTTGAAGAAGAGTTTTTGGTCAAGTTTCCACGTTCCTCTGCTCATCCACTGGATACCATCCTAGGAATGGAATATGCACAGTCAAGTGGATTGATCACTTTAAGTCAGGCAAAAATGGTTCAAAAAACGCTGGGAGAGTTAAATCTGAGCACCTTCAGATCTGTCATAACTCCTATGACTCCTGTAATTCAACTTATCCCTGCCTCTCAAGACAAGCAAGTTGAATTGAGGAAGTTAGGTGTGAATTTGAGGAAATAAACAGGTGTACTAAACTATCTTGCCTGTAGAACTAGGACTGATATATCTGCAGCAGCATCCATTTTATCTCAATTTAATCAAAAACCAGGCATTAATCATTGGAGGGAAGTGCTTCATGTCTGGAAATATCTTTCCAGGACCTCATCTCTTTCTTTAAAATTGAAACCTAATTCAAATATTGAAGACAACCTAACCCTCTTCAGTGATTCCACCTGGGTAGACAATCCTCAGAGTCAATGGTCTCAATCTGGATAAATTTTCTTCTGGAAATTGGCACCAATTGCGTGGAAAAGCCAGAAGCAGTGCAATATATCTCTCTCTTCCACAGAGGCGGAGTTGAATGCGCTGACAGATGGTGTGCAGGAGGTACTGCGGTTAGAATTGGTCATAGGAAATCTGTGGAAAACAGCTTGGAAATTTACACCTAGGTTCCTAGTAGACAATAAGGGTCTTGTGGACAAATTGCAGCACTTTGGATCCAACTCAAAAACTAAATATATCCACATGAAACTGAAGTGGTTACGTGATCATCTCTCTGCAAGAAAAATCAATGTCTCTCTCATAAACACCAAATCCATGGTGTCTGATTATCTAACTAAGGCTTCCAGCCAACAGAGTGTTGATCTCCTGACTTCAAGATGCTTCAAATCTTTTTTGCACTGAATTATGGGGAGGTGTTGGATTTGGGATTATTGGAGTAATTAGTAGTATCAATTTGTGTTTCATTTAATTTCTTTCATTTCTTTTATTATACATTTTGTTTTTTGATTGAGCAGTAGCATACCCAGAATAAGCGCAAAAAAAAAATCATGCATATGCAACTCTCATCTGCTTCTCTCATCTGATCTCTTAATGGAAGTTGGTGAGCAGGCCGGTGGGTTTCTTTCCTCATTGGATTCTCACTTTACAAACTCTACTTGATACACTCAGTCATTTGAATTCACTCTATCATTCAAATCAAGACTCAAGTGATTATCCGGTCATTGCCAAAGGAACTCAAGTAATTTGGTGCAACTATTGATTATTTTCTTCTCTGCATGTTCTTCAATCAATACTGTGACTTAAAACATATAGTTCTTCTGCATTTGAGCTCCTGGTCTATTTTATTCAAACCAACAATAGGTCTGTGTGGAGGGTACTCAATCTGTCATCTAGGGTCTAAGAGTCATATTCATTTCCATCTGCTTGGATATGAAGCTTGTTTACTTCTTTATTTCATATCTCTGTTATTTACATCTTCTGATTTTAATATGGTGTAGCTTCTGGTTCAATAAATATACAGAGAAATTACACGTTTTATTCCTTTGCTTTGGTTATTTCAGTTTCAATAAATTTTGAAAAAATTCAAAGAGCTTATATATATTTTTTGCATATTTTTTGGATTTATCCTTTCACCTTAAAAAATTCCTCCAAAAAACACAGAAAATCAAAAAAAATCAAATTTCTCTTTGGACATTTGAATCCATTTATTTTCCTTTTTATTTCATTTTTTTTGGTGATTCAAGCTATAAAAAATCTAGACCAACAGTTAAGGAGCGTTCAAATGATTTCTTTTGGATTTCTTGGATGTATTATTTTACCTTAAAAATTCCTTTCAGAAAGCAAAAAATTTGAAAACTACAATTTTCTCATTGGACTTTTGTATACTTATGATTGCCACTTTGACTAATTTTTTTTGTGTTTCAAGCTCTGAGAATTTGAAGAGAACTATTTGAGAGCTTTTTAACATTTTTTACAGAATTTTTGGATTTCATTTTGGATATTAAAAAATTCCATCAAAAACCCAGAAACTTCAAAAAAATTCACTCTTCTTTGAGCCCTTCACAAGCAGATATTCAATATGACTGAAATTTTTTTCCTGGGACCAACACCCATCTTGGAGCACTCCAATTATCTTAAAAACCACTGCCTTGATCTGTTCCACCCTCCAATCACCCCCACCACTACCATACATACCATACCATACCACACCACACCACACCACACCACACCACACCACACCACACCACACCACACCACACCACACCACACCACACCACACCACACCACACCACACCACACCACACCACACCACACCACACCACACCACACCACACCACACCACACCACACCACACCACACCACACCACACCACACCACACCACACCACACCACACCACACCACACCACACCACACCACACCACACCACACCACACCACACCACACCACACCACACCACACCACACCACACCACACCACACCACACCACACCACACCACACCACACCACACCACACCACACCACACCACACCACACCACACCACACCACACCACACCACACCACACCACACCACACCACACCACACCACCAACCACTCATCAAAAAAACTGAAAACTCCAGATAATTCCAAACAGGAACATCTATTTATCCAATGGCTCAAGAAAACATCCAACCACTTTTCAGAACTGTCTCAAATGTTTCACCAGGCCCATCCTCCATTATTTCATCTAATCAAACTAGTGATTCAACTCCTCTTGCTCCTTCTTCATATAATCAAAATCTTGATTCCACCCCTCTGGCCCCTCCTCCTGAGCTATAATATAATCAGAAGAAGGAGTTGGTTGAGGCTATCCAATCATGGGAAAGGTCCCATGGATATGCCATATCTACCAAAGTATCAAATTGCAAGAATCAGGCTTAAACTTATAAATGTGATAAATTGGGGGAATATAAACCCAGAAAAGATAACACCAAATCAAAAAAATCAAGAAAGAACAATTGTCCTTTCAGGTATTGGGGAATTTTTAAAAAAGATTGGGTTTTAGGGTGGTGAAGGTTATATTTCCAGAGCACAACCATCCACCTTGCATTGATCCTTTCACTCATCCCATCCACAGAAGAATCCAAGGGGAGAAAAAGGAGGCGGTTGAAAATTTATCAAAGGTTGGGGTTTCCCCTTTGTTGATTCTCAACTCTCTTATACAAATCTCATCCTCAACTATCCATGCAAATCTCCCTACAATTTACATCAGAAGATCCCAAATACAAAAGAATGCCCTTGACGGCAAAACTCTGGTGGAAGCACTCATACTGGAACTCTGGAATTCTTCATTTTAATACAAAATGAACAATGTGGATTTTCAAATTACTTAATTATTCATTTCACACCCTGATTCCATGAAACTTCTCAAACTTTTCCCTAATCTCATTATGATGGACTGTACATATGAAACCAAAAAATTTGGAATGCCCCTTCTTCATATTCTTGGGGTAAGAAATTCTGCTAGAAGCTTCTCAGTTGCCTTCTGTTTTTTATCTCAAGAGAAAAAACAGAACTATGATTGGTCCATGAATCAAATTCAGGAAATATTTGAAGATAAAGAGCCTAGTGTGATTGTTACAGACAAGGAACAAGCACTTATTAGTTCAATTGAATCCGTTTTCTCCTCTTCCCATAATCATCTCTGTGCCTGGAACATTTTCAAGAATATTGACGATAATTGCAGGAAGCACGTTAAATCTGAAGATGAATTGAAGCTATTCAAGAAACAATGGCATCAGTTGGTCTATTAAAAATTTGAATCAAGCTATCACAAAATCTTCACAAAACTTTCTCTGGTCAAGAATCCTCCCACTTCTGACTACCTTCTTGAAAACTGGATTCCTCTAAAAAGGAAATTTGTCTCCTATTTGGCAAACAAATAATTTCAATTTGGAAACACAAGTACATCAAGAATAGAAGGTTCTCACTCCTACATTGAAAGATTCATAAATTCTTCTATTGGCTCTTTCTATAATGTAGTTCAAAAAATTTACAGTTCCATCACCATCCAAAGCTGTGAGAGAGCCATTGAAGACTCTTAGCAAGAATTCAAGCATATCATTGGTTTGACTCACTGTGTGGATTATCTTTCTGGAAAGATCAGCCACTTTTCCCTCAAAATCATTCATTCATTTCATCAAGTTCCTGATTTTTCCACCAATTGCAACAACTGTGATTGCTCTTCTTACATGGTATAACATGTGTTCAAAAAGTCAAATTGGCCATCAGAAAGGGTGAACTCTTCCAAATTGAGGATATTTATCCTCAATGGCATGTCAAAGCTCCCATTTCAGTAAGTTTGTTCTTTTCTTTTTTTTTTTTGGGATTCAAGCTCAAATTAATAATTTCCTGATTGATTTTGATTTTCCTTTCTCCAGTTAGCTGTGAACCCTGAATCAACTGAAGATTCAGAAAAACTTGAATTTACAACCAAAGAAAGTAATGAGAACCTATATTTCACTAAACTGTTTGAAGGATACAGCAACTTTCCACCTGGAGAACAGCTTTATTATCTGGGTGAAATCATGAAGCTTTACAGTGGCAGATATCAACTTACCCTGGTTGAAGAGACAAATTCCACTCAAAGATCCAAAGCAAGAGGAAGACCCAAAGGAGCAGCAAACAAGTTCAAGAAGATCTCTCAGTCCTCAAGAAAAAGAGATCCATCTGGCTTTGAATATTGAGAAGAACCCAAGAGGAGAGGAAAGCCAAAGAGGAAATTCATAGCAAATTCAAAGGTCAGTCACCATTTTTTTGGACAACAAAATCTATCAACTTTCACAATTAATTATTTTTCTTATGTTTTCAGGTTTCAAGAAGGTGAAAGACAATCCACGGGAAGGGGAAGGGAAAAAAGAAGGAGGAATCAGAGGAAGAATTAATTTTATAAATATAATTATTTTTTCTGCAATGGGTTGTTTTTTTTAATGAGTAATTTTCATTTTTTTAACATAGAGTGAATTTCAGACTGAAGAGGAATATTCAGAATATTAAGAGGTGCAAGATTTGGATGAAGGGGAAGATTCAGAAGATGAAGAGCTGCCAGATGTGGATTTAATTAAGATGGTGAGCTTTCATTTTATTTTATTTTTGGCTAATTGTTTCAATATTATTTTGGGTGGTGATAAATTCATAACTCAAATAAGTTGTTTACACAACCTGTTTTAGTTGTCTGGCAGGCCACACAACTACATTTGATCCCTGTAGCCTCCACATGACTTGAGTGTAGTTGTGCGGCCCCCTTACGGCGTCTGGTGCCGTGAGGCCTACAGCCCAACCACATTTGGGTTGTGTGGAGCCCTTCACAGCTCTAATTTAGTTGTGTTGCCATGCCACACAACTACAAGTCTTGCGCCCCAAAAAAAAGTGCTTCAACAGCTGGGAATAATCTTGTTCAGGATGAGCCAAGATAATTGCATTGAGCTTCTCATTTAACTGGGAATTGTTGAGCAGTTCATCAAGATTGACCTTTAAAAATTCAAAAGGATCATATATGAGTCAAGTAGGAATCATCATTCAAAGAGCATTTATCAAAAATCATTAATCACAAAGTGATTTGAACAATACAACAATCCAACTGAAACCAACTTAAAGAACTAGAACTGCAAGGGTCATAATCCAACCTCCACTGAGGATGAACATCCTCAGGCACAACAGATTCTCTTGAAGCTAGTAGGTCACCTATTTGGTGGGAACAGGGCAAACCCATAGTAATTGAGTACAACTTGCTGCACAATTCCCCATGATGGTTTTGCTTTAATATCTCTAATTTATCCAAAATAAGTTTGATTGCCTGTAAAGACACCTTGTATCCCAATGGTAACATTTCAGTAGGAAAGAATATTCAAATAATTATTCAAGAGTTGTAAAGGGCAGCCTGAACCAATTTAATTTGATTGGAAACTTTTCTTTCTAGGTTTTGCCAAACATCCAACATGTTTTGCAAAGAATTTGCAGGGAATTTTTTGAGAGTACAATGGGACCCTTCAACCCAAGACTTTGTTTTATTTCCAAAGTCAGGGTTTTTGAAATTCCAAGCCGTCACAAAATTATCTTTGATATGGAAGATATTATGATACATATACTCAAGCAAATCCTCAAGGTCTGCCAAGAAAAAATTTATACAAGTCATAATGTAAGCAACCCAAAACCAGGAAGATTAACAGCAGAGACAGTGATTTGGCACTTACTCTAAGTTCTGCATCATTGACCTCTGCCTCCTCCTTGGTTTTTGAGGCCCCATACTTAGCCCACAGAGACATAAAGCTTTGCCACCCTCCAACGTTGTTATTAAATTTCAATTTACAGTTTGCCTGTATGTTTTTAGACAAGTGCCATTGAAAAAACTGTCTTGTAGACTCAGGGAAAAATTTTTTCTAGAGCATGGATCAAAGCTTTTTCACAGTCCTTCAAAAAGACTTTTGGAAGTCTCTCAGGATCATAATTCAACTCCTTTAGCGCATTGAAAGACCAACTTTAGAACTCAAATGTTTCTCTTGTTATAAAAACAAGAGCTTTTGTGATAGTTTTCTGGTTGGCTGTAATTCTTCCAACATGCAGTAGGGGGATGTTTTACTGATTTTTTTTATAAGTAAAATCCATCATAGATATATTATGGAATTGTTTGTAAAGCTTTAATGCCTCTGGGTGAGACAAGAATAGGGCCTCCAAGTGACCCTCTCCACTGAATTTTGGTCAATGAACCCAACCTGAATCACCAAGTTGTTCAAAGAGGACCTCCATAACACTTTTATCCTTTAGTTCTGCTAGTCTTACCTTATGCTTAGTGTTATAGATTTTTTGGTCATCAACATATTTGCCACCATCAATCTTGCTGAATTTTCTTTTGAGTTGAACTTTATTGAGACCATCTTTCATGCCTTCTTTTAGATTGTCTAAGGCTACCCCAGAGATTCTCCTCAGGTTAGGATGCACTGAGGGGTGTGGAGACGGTTCATGGTTATGTTGATCATTTATGTAGGAGATCCACCACAAGGTGTCTGCCTTTGTGTGACTTGCATGGAAAGAAAACTTTCACCCGAAATTCCTTGTGTGAGTTTTCCTAGACCTTTTGGTTAGCAATTTCCCAGAGTAAAAAACATGTCTATCACAGGCTAAATCCACATATTTATCATGCTTTGATTTAAAAACTGTTAAAGCGTAACCATGCTTCTTTGCCCATGTTTGAAAATAGTTTTGTGCCTCTTCCCTAGTAGGAAAAGCTCTCACAGGAGGTGAGGCAAGTGGGTCTGTCATAGGTACACCATATTCACATTGTCATAGTTCATTTCCATTAAATTAAATCAGCCAAAGACCAGAGTAACATAAAATTTTACTCGCCACCAGAGGTCATGTCTATTTTTGAAACATTTTGTTACTCAATTTTCACCCTTGATGAGGATGCAAGTGGGGCTTCCAATGTGTCATTAACCAAATCCTTTTTTTCCTCAGCTTTTTTCATGGCAATATCAATGTAGTCCTCCAACCTAGCCATCTCACAGAAATGAGGGATTTCCACTGTTCCCATAATGCCCAAAAAATGCAAAAGTATTTCAGTATTCAATCCAAATTTAAATTTAACAACTACAAAGTTTGCTCACTTTTGAGTTGAGAAAGATCAAGTCTAGTGGGACTTTTTCATTGAGTGTCACTTTAGTTTCACTTGAATTTCACTTTTATTCAATTTAATTCACTTTATTTCACTTGAAATTAACTTTAATTCACTTTTATTCACTTTATTTCACTTGAAATTCAGTTTAGTGTCACTTGGGGATTGCTAGGTGTGGTCCAACAGTCCCACATAATATGCATTGATCCCAAATTTGGGTTGATGGAACAAAAATGTGGTGCAGGGGATGCCAAAAATTTTGGCATGACCCCCCGGGGGGATGTATACCCCCGGAAACGCATCAAAAGCGCCATGAACAGGGGCACACAACCCAAAAACACTGTTTATGGGGAATATATTTCCCCCTGGGGGTTGCATGTGTTTGAGACAACCCCTTGGACAAGTGTAAACGCATATACACGCAACCACGCGCACTTTGGACGCTTGTAAGGGCCCCCAAGCGTCCATTGGGATGCATAGGGCCCAAAAAGACTCCCACACACATGGGAGTTATGAATTTTTCATTAACCTATTATTTTTCATTATTTTTTTCATTCAAACGTTTTTCAGAGGTCTGGAACCATTGTGAATTAGCGGGTTGCTTCTCCTGAATACAATGTGGGGACAAGAATCAAGAGACTAAAGGTATCCAATGATGATGGTGATGCTCCATAACATCCTCCTGGGAGGAAGGTATTAGCAGCCCCAACAATCAGTGAGAAAGTGAGTACATTTGGTATTTTCTCATTTTTGAATTTTGTCTGATTTCTTTTGGGTTTTTACTCTAGGTTTCCTGCACATTATCTTATCCTTCTTCTGGAATCTTTGATCAAGTATCAGTTGAAGAAGTGACTTTTATCTTTAGTCCATATTTTCTGTTATAAAACATTCTGATTTTTGGTTTTAGTTCCAATGCAAAGATTTTATTTCACCAAAAAAATCCATTCCAAATATCTCACATGTTCAAGATTTCATACGGGATGGGAACTGTGGCTTTAGAGCAGCAGCCACTTTTTTGGGGAGGAAGTCAGAAGACTGTATTGAATTCAGGGAAGAAATGGAAAAAGAGCTTGATTAAAACCCAATCTTCCAGGACAAAGCATTACTGCCTGATATGTGGGGTGAAACTTTCCAAGGAGCACAAAGGAAACTGAAGTAACTTTATGGCCCAGCTCCCATAAATATGTCAATGAAATTTACACAGCATGGTTTCATTGTGGATGAAACATATAAGTGTCCAGTGGTTCTGTTTTTTTCCTTAATGCCTTGCACTTATCTTCCTCTGAATTCACCTCCCACTCCAAATTATAAAACTTCTCCTATTTGCTCCGTTCTTTTAGAAGAATACAAACATATAGTCTCATTCAAGTTCAAGTCTGATCATTGACCAGCTCCCAGGTGAGATCCAATTTTCAAAAGCTTTGTGACAAAGCATTCCAAATCTTGGAAAACTGTTTTTCAGAAAAATTTGGATCATGGTAATGAGATTTTTTTCCATCCACAAAAATAAATTAGAAAAATAAAACCAATCATAGTTGAATAAATTTTAATATTTGTATCCATATTTGCTCTTTATTTTTAATTTTTTGAATGAAGTTTGTAAGGTGTATGAAAGAATTCAGATTATCTTTAAAAAGTATTAATGAAATATTTTTTTGTTTTTTTAACATTCTGAAAGCTTGAATCACCCCAAAAAATAAATTATAAAGGCCAACAAAAGGATTCAAAAATCCAGTGAGAAAAGTGAATTTTTTTGAATGTTTTTGTTTTTTGATGGAATTTTTAAAGGTCAAAAATGACATCCAAAAATTCTGAAAAATTTTTTAAGAAGCTCTTCAATAGTTGTTTTAAATTTATAAGAGATTGAAACACCAAAAAAAGATTAGTCAAATTGGCAAACATAAGGATCCAAGATTCCAATGAGAAAATGGTATTTTTTGAATTTTTTGCATTTTTAAAGGAATTTTTCAAGGTAAAATAATACATCCAAGAAATATGAAGAAAATATTTAAATGATCTTTAACTTTGTTTTGAATATATGATAGATCTAATCACGCAAAAAAATTAAATAAAAATGAAAATAAAGGATTGAAATATCCAAAGAGAAATTTGCTTTTTTGATTTTCTGTGTTTTTTGAAGGAATTTTTTAAGGTGAAAGGATACATAGAAAAAATATGAAAAAAATAGACAAAAGCTCTTTGAATTTTTTCAAAATTTTTGGAAACTGAAATAACAAAAAAAAAACAATCAAAATAGCCAAAATGAGGATCCAAAAACCCACGCAAATATTTGTTTTTACATAATTTTTTCATTCTTTGATTGCATTTTTGAAGAGGTTTTGATGCCTCCAAAAGTACCAAAGATTTTGGTTAGGTGTTTAAAAACCCATTCTACGGGTATGCACAGTCAGAATCCAAAGAAAAATGAATTCTTGAAACATGTGTGAAATAAAGTTTTAATGCATGAAATACCTGAGGGGCGCAACTGGGAAACAACGTCAAAATGCATGAAATAAAGGGTTGGATGCGTGAGAAAAATTATGCCCTAAAAATAAATAAAAATAAATTAATATGAATGAAAATAAGGCCAAAAATAAATAAAAATAAATTAAAATAGGGCATTATTTTTTTCATGGGTGCTACCCTTAGACTCATGGGGATACTACATCCCCGCAACGTCCAGTATACACAAACAAATCCTTGTTTACACAGGTGTTTCAAGAAATTTTTTTTTTGAAATTCAAAAAACAGAAGGCCTGTAGATTGGTGGCTTAAACACTTATGGATAATATTTTATAATTTTGGGAACAGTTAAACCCCCTTCAAAAATCCAGTCAAAAACTTAACAAAAGACAAAAACAAAACTCATTTTTGGAGCTATTCCTTTGGCTTTTGGATTGCGTTTTTTTGGCACTTTGAACTCTCAAAATATTTATCAATAAGCTGAAGAGATTTAAAATATTTTTCTGAGATTTTTTGTATGTATCCTTGGACTCCAAAAATTGGATCCAACCTAAAAACACTTCAAAATAGCATATCCTTTCCAAGATTTTTTTTTCACTTCTTGAATCAATGTTTCTCTCAATTTTTTTTTTCAAAACTTAAGATTAACACCCAAAGATTGAATGAAAAATTTGGCTGACCTTTGATTAAAGTTTTTACCCTACAAATTATTCAGAATAATGAAAATTATTGAAAATAAAAGGTGTGGCCCTTTTTTGGTTCTAATTTTTGTTGTTTTAATAAATAAAAATAAAAAATGTTATTAAAAATATTATAGAAATAATTTTGGTTTATATTATTCCACTAATGTGGGTTTTATTTTTCTGCTGGATTTCCTCCTTGGGAACAAAACCTCATCACCAACATCCAAATTATTCTGAATAATGGTCATCAAAGCTTTGGAATCCTTGGTCACAAAGCTTTTCTACAGTGGATCCAATTTGGGGATGTACAATGATCAGACTGGAACTTGAATCAAACTATATCTTTGAAATCTTCTAAAAGCATTCAAAAAATAGGAGATGATTTGGGATTTGGAGTGGGAGGGGAATTCAGAGGAGGATAAGTGCAAGGCATTAAAGAAGAAAACAGAACCACTGGACACTTATAAATTTCAGAAAGAAGAAATCCATGAAATGGGAAATTCATCCACATGTTTATTGGAGCTGGTTAAGAGAGGTGGTTGAGTTGCCTCCTTTCCTCTTGAAAGGTTTCACCCCAGATTTCATGCATTAATTTTGAATCTTGGAAGATTGGGTTGCTGTCCAGATCTGTGATCATTTCTTTCCTGATTTCAATACATTCTTCAGATTTATGTCCCAAACCAACAGCTTCATCTCTGAAACTACAGTTACCATCTCCCAGAACATCTTGAAAGTTGGACATATGGGCAATAGCTGGTGCTGGGGCAATGAAGTCTTTGTATTGGAACTAAAATAAAAAATCACAATTTATTCCAAAATTAAATATGTTGGAAAAATTTTACTCACTTTGGTTATTGAAAATTTCTCAAAGATTCCAGAAGAAGAATATGATAATGTGCAGGAAACCTATAGAAAATTCCAAAAAAAAAATAGAAAAACTGAAAAAATCAGGTATTATCAAATTCACTCACTTTCTCACTTATTGTTGTTGCTTCTTGAGCAAAAAATTCTATCCAGGTGGATGGTAAGGGGATTCATCATCCTGAATTTTGTGCTTTTGTCTTTTGATTCTAGTCTCAGGATTCTAATCAGGGGAAGGAGCCCTCTTAGTAAAAACAGTTCCGGACCTCTAAAAAAAGATTAAATGGGAAAATTCATAAAAATTAACTCAATACAAAAAGCAAATGTAATCTCACCATCTAAATAACATACAAATCTGGGAGATCCTCATCTTCTGAAGTATCACTTCTGTCAAAAAATCATCCTATGTTGAAAAAAAAATATTCAGTTGATATTGAGATGATTATGTATAAGTATAAATTGAACTCTTCATCTGATTCCTCTTTATTCTTTCCCTTTCCTTTTTAACTTTTTGACTTTCCCTTTCTCAAAACCTGAATGATTGCATAAAAAAATGACTTATATTTTTTTTTCTTTCTCAAAGAGTGATTAATTACTGACCACTGAATTTTCTGAAAATTTCCTCCTTGGACTTCCTCTCCTCTTTGGTGCTAATAAATATTCAAAGACAGATGGATACCTTTTAATTGAGGATTGAGAGATCTTCTTGAACTCATTTGCTTCTTCTTTGGGTCTTCCTCTTATGTTGGATCTTTGAGTAGAATTGAGCCCTTGAATCAGAACAAGTTGATACTTTCCAGTGTAAAGCTTCTGTGTTTCACCCAGATAATAATGTTGTTCTCCAGGTGGCAATTTTTGGAATTCTTTAAACAATTCAGTAAGATATCTATTTTCATTTGTTGATCTTCAGGGATGTTCAAGGCTGGGTGATTCTTCAGTTGAGTCTGGGATGACAGTTAACTGCAGAAAGAAAGTTAGAAATTAATCAGAGTATTATTCATTTGAACTTGTATAAAGAATAACAAAACTTACTGAAAAGGGGGGTTTGACATGCCATTGAGGGTTGAAGTCCTCAATTTGGAAAAGTTCACCCTTGAAGATAGCTGATTTTACTTTGTGAACACATGGTATACCCATATAAGAAGAGTAATCACAGTTGATGCATGTGGTTGAAGAATCAGAGACTTGATTGAATGAGTGAATGTTCTTGAGGGAATAATGGCTGATATTTCCAGAAATATGCTCCACACAGTGAGGCAAACCAATGAGCTGCTTGAAACCTTGATGGGAGGCTTCAATAGCTCTTTCATGAATTTGGATGGTAATAGAATTATATATCTTATCAACAACATTGGAAAAGGAGGCAGTAGAGGAAGTGATGAAACATTTGATGTAAGAATGAAGGCCTTCTATTCTTGATGTACTGGTATTTCCAAAATAAGAGTATTTGTTGGCCAAGTAAGAGACAAATTTTTTTTTGAGTGGGACCCAGTTTACAAGGAGGTATTCTGATGTGGGAGCATTCCAGACTAGAGAAAGTTTGGTGAAATTTTCCTGATGAACAGCTTCAGATTTGGAGTTGACCAAGTGGTGCCAGTGTTTTTGAAAGAGCTTTTATTCATCTTCAGACTTGAAATGCTTCCAGCAGTGGGTTTTAATATTTTTGAAAATATGAAAGAGACAGAGAAGGTGATGAGAAGATGGGAAAAATTTTTCTATGGCACTAATTAAACCCTGTTCTTTATCTGTTGCAATAACCCTGGGTTCTTGATGTTCTAATAATTCCTGAAATATATTGAGGGCCCATTCATAGTTATCTTTTTTTTCTTGGGATAAAAAACAGAAAGAAAATGAGAAAGTTCTTGAAGGATTGTTTAACCCAACAATATGAAGAAAAGGCATCCCAAATTTATTTGTTTTATATGTGCGGTCCATCATGAGAAGAGTATGAATTTTTTTTTTAAGTTTTATGGAATCAGGATGTGAAATGAATAAAGAAGTGATGTGTCCATCAATATTGTTTATTTTGTACAAAAAAGGAGAATTTTGGAGTTACATTATTAAAGCTTCAATTGGGGGTTTTCCATAAAGATAATTTTTTGGCTTTGAGATCTTTTATTATAAATAGTACTGAGGTTTGTATGAACTGGAGTTGAGGAGTTTGTTATAAGAAAATTTAAAATTTTTAATGGGGGAACACCAGGCTTGGTTAAGTTTTCTACAGTCTCCTGTTGCTTGCCATGAACTCTTCTATGGATTGGATGAGTAGAAGGATCATCTGAGAGGGCATGGTTGTGGTCTGGACATATAACATTTAGCTGCCAGAGACATAATCTTTGGGAAAAATTTCCAAATAATCTAAAAGGGAAATTGGTCTTTCTTGTTGTTTGCAATTTTGTGGGATCTTTACTGGGTTTATATTCTCCAGATTTATCACATTCATATGTGTAGGTATGTTTCTTCAAGTTTGATACTCTAGTGGAAATGGCATATCCATGGCGCTTTGCCCATGATTTGATGGCATCAATTAAATCCTCCATTTGATTATATGATAGTTCAGGAGGAGGTCCAGAGGAGTGGTATCATTAGATTGAGTAGATGAGGAAAGGGCCAGAGGAGTAGAAACACTAGTTTGATTTGATGAGGTGATGAAGGATGGGCCAGGTGAGACAGTTCTGAAAAGTGGATGGATTTTTTGTTGAGAAATTATGAAAAGGGATGTTTTTTTTAGAAAGGAATTTGAGATTTGAGTTGATGATTCAGAAAGATTTTGAGTAAAAATGGAGTGAGAAGAATTTTTGGTTCAGGAGGTTTGATGTGGTAGTGGTAGGTTTGGAGTGTGTTGTGTTGTGTTTTGTTGTGTTGTGTTTTGTTGTGTTTTGTTGTGTTTTGTTGTGTTGTGTTGTTTTGTGTTGTGTTGTGTTGTGTTGTGTTGTTTTGTTTTGTGTTGTTTTGTTTTGTTTTGTGTTGATTTGTGTTGTGTTGTGTTGTGTTGTGTTGTGTTGTGTTGTGTTGTGTTGTGTTGTGTTGTGTAGAGTGGTATGGTATGGTGTGGTCTGGTCTGGTCTGGTGTGGTGATGGGGGGTGATGGGTGGGGGTGGGTGGGTGGAGGAGGTTTCTTTTATGGATTATGGGAGGATGGGAGCGCTCCAAAATGGCCTGGAAAAATTTCAAACTCATATTGAATAGGAATAGTGAGGGTTTTATGCATGGTGGGCTCAAAAAAGCGGACCCCAGTCCAGAGGGGGGTTTGTTGCCCTCCTTTTTGGATTTGGTTTTCAGGGCAAAAATAGTTCTTCAAAAATTAGTAAATAAATTTATTTGAAAGCCTTGAGAGGCCTTTTTCAAACTTTCAAGTTAAGATAATTCAAATTCTCATATGTAAACACAACAAATAATGCATTAATAAGGAAAGACAAACCCTTTTATTTTAAAGCCCACCCATCTTATTTTAATTACTTTCATTGTGATGAATATTTGGTGGGGTAAAAACTAGAATGAAAGCTCAGCCAGATTTTTCATTCAATTTTTGGATGCTAATCATAGATTTTGGCAAAAAAATTGAGAGAAAAATTGATTCAAGAAGTGAAAAAAAAATCTTGAAAAGGATATTCTATTTTGAAGTGTTTTTACATTGGATCCAATTTTTGGAGGCCAAGGATACATTCAAAAAATCTCAGAAAAATATTTTAAAGCACTCCAGCTAATTGATACATATTGTGAGAGTTCAAAGTGCCAAAAAAATTAAGCCAAAAGCCAAAGGAATAGCTTCAAAAATGAGTTTTTTTATGGATTTTGTTAATTTTTTGACTGGATTTTTGAAGGGGTTTAACTGGTCCCAAAATTGTAAAGGATTAGCCATAAGAGTTTAAGACACCTATCTAAAGGCCTTTTGTGTTAGAATCTAAAAAACCAAAGTTCTTGAAATGCCTGTGTAAACAAGGATTTTTCTGTGTATACTGGATGTTGCGGGGACATAGTACCCCCGTGAGTTTAAGGGTAGCACCTGTGAAAAAAAATGCCCTTAAAATAAATTAAAAATGAAAGAAATAAATAAAGAGTCTACGGAGCATCCCTAAAAGTGAAAGTGCCAAAAAATAAAAGTTTAACTTGACAGGCCCTAAAGTAAAAACACCAAAAAAACAATTAACTTGACAAGCTCTAAAGTAAAAACAAAAAAAAAACAAGCTCAACTTGTTTTAAGCTGATCTCATCACAAGAAGTAAAAATACTACTTATGATGGGATTGGCCCAACAGAAGTTGAAATGAATTACAAATAAAATTTCATTCAAAACACTCATCATAATGATTTTAAATCAAAACACTCCAAATAATGATGTCCAAAATTTGATAACCCTTTATATTAATAGAATTACAAGATCAGCATCAGAACAAAAACCCAAATATTAAATTAAGATGATTTCTATAAATTAAAATACAAATCAAGTTTATCTTTGAGGTGATCAACCCAACCAGAGGCCCTTTTGGAAATCATGGAACTTGGTTTGGAAAATATGGGCATGATTGGGATCACATCTACCTTAAGTAAAAACTTGACCCAATGGTTATTATTAAAAAATGAAATGAATGTTGGGTCTGATGCTTCTTTTAACTCTATTTTAATATGAATATAAATAAAGCATGAATACAATGAAATGTAAAATATTGGTCTTCAATAAGTATCTGCTATCATTTGAACCATATCCAACTTTGAAAGCCATTTTAGAGATGGAATCTTTTCATTGATTTCATTAAAATCAAGTCTTTTTTCTATCTTTTAAAAGCCTTTACTGTCACCAAGGCACTTAAAATAGAATTTCTTATTTTTCCTCAATGTTTCAAGCATTTCTTCTCTTGCTTGAAACCAACCATGCTCATCATACCCAAGTGATTTAGAAATGACTCTAAATCCACAATTCCCATCACCAACTGGATCCCAAACCTCCTCCAAGAGCTGATGTAAAGTCTCAGATATTTGATTGAGGTAATTCACTTTTGGTTCCTACAATCAAAAATTAGTTGGCCTCAATTCTAATAAAATTAAAGGAATGAAAAATCACCAAAAATGAGCCTCTGTTTGACTCCTCCATTTCTTCTGCTTCATCCTTTAAAAAGGAATCTTATTCCAAAGGCACCAACCCCAATGCACTTTCAGTCTCTTCCACTGAACTATGAAATTCAGATGAAGAGCCATCCTTGCACTACAGAAATAATGTTCGCATCAGTTCATTAAACCATGAAAATTAACATTTTTCAAAATAAAACACTTAACATCTTTGGTCTTTTTGGTTGCCTTTTAACCCTTTCTTCTGTCTTTTCCTCTGAACTATGAGATTTAGATGAAAAGCCATTCTTTCACTACATAAATAATTTTTCCATTGATTTATTAAATCATAAAAATGAATATTTCTCACTCAAAAAAAAAGACTTATTGCCTTTGGTATTTTTGGTCACCTTTTAACTATTTTTTCCCTCTTAATTGCTCTTTAAATGTGCTTCATTTTGGAAAACTCACAACAGGTTGCTTTCAATTTGGATCCACTGCAGCTTGAACTCAACACGTTTTTCTCAAGCCTTGGCTTAAAAATCAAAGTGGCTGTATTATCAAGCATTGACCTTAGAATCTCCAACCAAACTTCTTCAGGTTGTTCCCCATAAATGAAATTCCACTTATTAAACATTTGAGATTCTTCATCAAATCCTGGATCTGTTTCAAAATTTCAAAAACCAAATAATTGTCAATTTTTCAATCCAATAATTAATATGTCAATCCAATAATTAATATTTCAATCCAATAATTGGTACCATTCAAAAAAACCCATTTAATTCATTGGAAGGGTCATAGTATAACTGGCACTGAGGATGAACATCCTCAGACACAATGGATCCTCTTGATGCTAGTATTTCACCTAAAATGTGGTAAAATGGCAAGTACGTTGTTTTTGAATATGAATTAGAGAACACCTTGCCATCATGGTTGTGCTTTAACTTCTCAAATTGTTCCCCAATGAGTTTAATTGCCTCAATTGACAATTTGCAACCCAAAGGTAACAGTTCTGTTGGAAAAAATGTTCCAAACTTCATTCAAGATTTTTTAAGTGCTGCATGGACTGATTGGATTTGACTTTCAATATTTCTTTCAAGGTGTTTCCACACATCAAATATTTTCCCCAAAGATCCCACAAGTAAGTGCTTGAAAGTAGAATGGGCCCCTTCTACCAAGCTGTTGTTTACTTCAAAAGTCTGGGTTGAAACAAGTCCACAATATTCCAAATTCTGTTTTATAGGGAAAATATCCTTTTACATATACTCAATTACATCCTTGAAGTCTTTTAAAAAACACTGTATAAAAGCTTCAAAGTAAGTATTCCCAGCAGAGATCAATGGAACAAGCAATCAATTGGCATACTCTGAGTTCTGAATCATTTATTTCTGCCTCCCCCTTGGTTTTAGAGGCCCCATACATGGCCCAAAGAGTCATGAAACTTTTCCATCCTTAATTTTCATTACTGAAGTGCACTTTGAAGTTTCCTTTAATGTCTTTAGAAAATTTCCAGGAGCGCAACTGCCTGGATGACTCAGGAAAACTGTGTTTAATAGCAAAAATAAGAGATTTTTCTGGTCCATCACAACAAATTTTGGAAGCCTCTTGGGATCATAAGGAAACTCCTTTAATGCGTTCAAATAACAAATGTAGAACTCATATTTTTATTTTGTTATAAAAACAAAAGCCTCTGTTAAAATCTTTTTGTTGGCAGTCATTCCTACAACATACAATAAAGGGATGTTGTACCTATTTCATTTATAGTACAATCAAACAATGCAATATGATGGAATTTTTTGTCAAGTTTCATAGACTCAGGATGAGCCAAGAAAAGGGCCTCTAAGTGACCCTCTCCACCAGATTTGGACCTGGAAACCCACTGGGATTCCTGGAGAATTTCCAATAGAATTTCCATAACACCTTTCTCATCCACTTCTGCAAACTTTACCTTTTGATAAGTGTTATAGATTTTTCTATTGTAAATTTATTCTGAACCATCAATCTTTCTCAATTTTTTTTTAATTTGAACCATATTGAGCCCATCTTTCATTCCTCCCTTAATAAATCTAATTATTGAATAGAGATTCTCCTTAGTTGTGGATGCACTGAAGAACTTTCAGATGGTTGATGGTTGTGGAGGCCGTTTCTAATGGAGAGATTCCACATGGGATCTGCTACTTTCCTACTTGCAAGGTGTAAGACTCCAAAAGGCGCTGGCCGCAGGCAGTTATTTGCAGGGGAAAGGTGCTTTTTTAGGCTGCCCTCCTGAGTGTTACAAAAATATTTAAATGTAACCAGATTCAAGGTCCAGAACCTTAGAGGTGAGGAATAAATGGGGAAGAGATAGAATTGATAGTAAACCATAGCTACGGGCAAGCAAGATCTGAGGCAGGATGATGTGGGAAAAGACTTTAACAAAATAAGTTAGAGTTTTCCCAGAGTTCATTAGAAGAAGGCAGTTGTAAGTAACAACGCCCACAAGATAATAACTCTGGTTGTAAGCAGAAGATTAGAGATGATCAACTCAAAACCAACCAACCTCCAGGCTTTCAATGAAACTGCCAAACTCTCTGCAATCAAGCACTGGAAGGGTACCAAAAAACTGTGGGTGGCCATAAAGAACCAAGCAAATTATCTTATGAAGCTCTAGAAGCAAAGCAATGAAGATTTGAACAAGAATAACCCAACACTTCTCAAGGGACTCAAGAAGAGCATGGAAAAATGAAACTTCAAAGAAAAAAAGGTCTGAAAATCCAGATTTTAAGCTTAATAAACCTCTTAGTCAAATGCGACTGATTCCAGAAGGACAATCAAAGAATGACTAAAACCAGTATGGTCGGAAAAAGGGATCAAGGAGTGGTATCACACACTAAAGAATTCAATGAAATGAATTATTTTTCAACCAGAAAGGCTATTGGTTGGTGATAACAGATGAGGCCACAGAGGGGTGTATGAGAGATTTGAGTTTGGAGGCTCAAGGATTGGAGGGAAATAATGGATATACCCTGGATAAAGACAGTGATGAATTTCTCAGATAAGGGGGGGAGCAGATGGACTCAATCCCCACGGATTTATTGATTGATAACAATGCATGAATTGAAAAAAGGCAGGGGAGAGCCCCTCCTATTACGGGCAAGAGGCCCTGTAGACTACTTAAAAGAGGATACACATATGAAGGCAGATTTTTTTTTCTTTTTTTCTTTTTTTCTTTTTTTCTTTTTTTCTTTTTTTCTTTTTTTCTTTTTTTCTTTTTTTCTTTTTTTCTTTTTTTCTTTTTTTCTTTTTTTCTTTTTTTCTTTTTTTCTTTTTTTCTTTTTTTCTTTTTTTCTTTTTTTCTTTTTTTCTTTTTTTCTTTTTTTCTTTTTTTCTTTTTTTCTTTTTTTCTTTTTTTCTTTTTTTCTTTTTTTCTTTTTTTCTTTTTTTCTTTTTTTCTTTTTTTCTTTTTTTCTTTTTTTCTTTTTTTCTTTTTTTCTTTTTTTATTTTTTTTATTTTTTTATTTTTTTATTTTTTTATTTTTTTATTTTTTTATTTTTTTATTTTTTTATTTTTTTATTTTTTTATTTTTTTATTTTTTTTATTTTTTCATTTTTTCATTTTTTCATTTTTTCATTTTTTCATTTTTTCATTTTTTCATTTTTTCATTTTTTCATTTTTTCATTTTTTCATTTTTTCATTTTTTCATTTTTTCATTTTTTCATTTTTTTCTTTGTTTCTTTTTTCCTTTTTTTCCTTTTTTTCCTTTTTTTCCTTTTTTTCCTTTTTTTTCCTTTTTTTTCCTTTTTTTCCTTTTTTTCCTTTTTTTTCCTTTTTTTCCTTTTTTTCCTTTTTTTCCTTTTTTTTCCTTTTTCCTTTTTTTTTTGGGCTTTTGTTTGATTTTTCCTTATTTTATTTTATTTTTTGCTCATAACTCTGGAGTTGTGAACAGCAGGCCAAAACTTGAAATGGGTTGTGAAGGGCTGTTTGTGACCCATCCCATTTATGAACCATGCTACATTACCCAATTCAATTCATCAATGGTTTGTTTAGGGCCATGAATCCAACACTTCCCAAAAGAAATACATGAAAAAATGGGATATTTTTTAAGAGATTATATGGGGAATGGATTAAAAATACATGATTTCAGTGATTGATGGCTTTTTAAAACTCATGGTAAACAATGTTTTCAGTCTCAAAGTAAATCTTGTTTCCATGGTGCAACCACCACCCTTGTAAAATTGCTAGATCTGCATCTTGAAAATTCAAAATATAACTGTCTATGGTTGAAAAATGGATCTTGAGGATAAAGACAAAAATTTGAAATTTTCTGACCTTGTGATTATTTATTTTTCAATGAGAATGCCAAATTTACTGAGAAATTATTGCAAATCATTCTGAAAGGCATAAAAATTTCATCTGGGTCAGAAATAAAGGGTATGTGTGGAATGGACACCAGGTTTCCTATTGAATCAATTGCCTGTAGCTATCATGGCCAATATCACATCCGTTACCAATCTGAAAAAAATCAATCAAGTTTAATTTCAAATGCCAAATTTGGGTTCAAAATTCCTCAAAATAATTATAGGGTCACCCACTTTGAGATTTGAGCAATGAGGAGAAATGTTTGGAAGATATAATGAATTGAAAAAATCTTTTTGGTACAAATTTTGAGTTTCATCCTAAAAAGAATCATTTATAGATTAAATCTTCATTATATTTATTTTCCTCATTTCAAAGAATTGAATTTTGCAGAAATCAATTTATCTTTTATACTCAGGTATTCTTGCAAAAAAGAATAACACAATCAATCAGGTAAATGGTATGAAAATAGATGTTGAGTGGGTTTTGAAAGAAAATATTGTTTAATATCTTTAATGCATTATCTTCATTATTTTCATGAATGACCATTTCCTGAAGCAGAAGCTTTCTATTTGAAACTTTGAGAAAATTGAGACCATCCCCAACAGCAATTAAACAATCTTGATAATAAGGATCACCTGGAACACAAATACTGAAAGTGAGGTTAACAATTTGAAAATATCTGCGCGCAGCATGAAGAATTTAAAAAAATTGCATCAAATATTTGAGGATGTTCACCATTTTAAAAACCAGATAAACTTTTCCTAATTTCATCACCAAGAACCAGAAAGTTTCCTCCAAATTGACAATTATATATATCCATGACACAGAATTTTGATTAAAATTCAAGGGAATTCCAAAATGTGATGAATGGTTCTTAAATTTGCAAGGTTCATGGCATCCATTTCACTTCCCAAAAATGCCATAGATATTCTACCTAATGCTCTGACAAAAGCCAGAAAGAATTCATACCATAATGTTTTTCCTGACGCACAAAGAACATCAATAAGAAATTAAAAGGGTTGAGAGGAATTTGAGTCATTGAATATGAGTTCAAATATATCCTTCTGTCAACTATTAAAAATAATAATTTTTGAAAAAATGATTTTCTTATAGCATTATTTTGTTCTTCTGAAAGGATTTAGTACCTTTTGATTCTTTCAAGCTCCAATTCTTGATCAGATCTTGGAAAATGGGGAAAAACTTATGCAATAGTCATTCCAATGTTTTGAAACAAAATGGGGGTGAATGATTTTAATATTTCATTTGTGAGAAATCTTTTATCTGTAATCCCAGAATGAATTCAATCATCCGCTGTGAATTTAAAGAAACAATTCCATAGTTAAAGTGGGTTTTATGGCTTTAAAGTGTGAATAGAATTCCAAACCAATTTGTGACTTTGAAAGGGTGAATCTTCTAATCAGGTTCTTGCATTTTTATTTCTAAATGATTATCATCCTCAATTCAACCCTTGGCCAAACATCACCATAAAAAACAATGATCACCTGATTACAAGGGACATACCAGGGAAAAAGGGCCCTTTGTCCTCAGGTATGTCACTTGTAATCAAGTGACCATTGTTTTTTCATGGTGCATGTAGCTTTGATAAACTTAATTTACTTGATTTAGTTTATGAAATGAAGTAGCACCAACAGAATTATTTCACAAAAATATTTGAAACCGCATTTGTCAATCTTAAGGATGAACATTTTAAATTCTCCCAATTAAATTACCACTCTGACTTCCCCACATTATTTTATGAGTAGATGGCATTCAAAATATTTTGTGAAGTGTGAAATTTGATTTTACTGGAATAAACATTGATTTTATTTAATTTGAAATATTGAGGGAGCATAGTTTTTCCTTGTGTTGATATTCAAAACAATTAATCCAGGGCTTCATCTGTTTCAAGTAAGAGCAGTTGTTGGTGAGGAAGATGAATATCCAACTTTAAGCCCCATCTCAGCTTGGTTTCACACAACAAACACAACATCAGATTACATAATCATTCACTCCCCTTGGTTCATTTTAAATCCTTGTTCCATTCCCCATCTCCTGGTTCTGTAGAGACCCTTTGTTCTTCCTCTACTGAGACAGGTGAGCCTTCTTTGATTCTCCTCTTCTTGCTCATGTTCTTGTAGTCTCTCACATGGAGAGACCCTTTGTTCTTCCTCTACTGAGCCTGAAATTCAGACACAAGCCTAGATTCTAGAAATAATGTCTCCAGAGCATTGCTTTGATCTAGAACCCACTCCCTCTCTACGGCTAGTGAAGAGTCCCTGAACGGACTCTTACACATTTTTTTTTCAAACCTTCCTTTCTGAATTTCCACAAGGGCATCTGGAGAACTGTTGAAAAGTTTAGGATGAGTAGTAAGGTTATTTGGAGAAGGAAGGAGTATGGTAGGCTACTGAAGAGCCAAATGAGAAGTGTTGATAAGGCTATAAAGAGCCAAGGGAAAAGGGAAAATACTTGTATAGTCAAGTGAAACTGATCCGATGAGGAGGAAGGGAGAATCTGGTTTTGATAACTGGTAATCAGATGAATTTCATTCCTGGTCCAGGGGGAAGACCAGTATTCAAGCACAACTGGAGAACCCCAAAGGGGGCCTAAGGTAGCAGGGTTAAAAAAACTATAGAACCCCAAGAGGGGGCCTGAGACAATAATAATAGGATAATAAAAGCTGCAAGATAGAAGTAAGGCTGGCAAAATTTCTCAGTTACAAAATATGAACAGAAAAAAGAAAACACACCATCTTAACTGACAAATTTAGGAACCAATTTGAGACCAATCAACATTTCAGAGATTCATGAGAATATGAGAAAAGAATATGAGAATGAGATATGAGACTTGGGAAAGGATAAAAAGACACCACCTTGTCAGCATATGAGATTGGGAAAGAAAGCCTATTTTAAGAGGAGAAACTAGGACCTCAGGCATAGTTGCCTAGCGTGATATGGGAGAATGGCATTACTATTTTAAGAGGAGCAACAAGGACCTCAGGCATAGCTGCCTAGCTTAATGGGGAGAATGATATGATGATGATGATGATGATGATGATGATGATGATGATGATGATGATGATGATGATGATGATGATGATGATGATGATGATGATGATGATGATGATGATGATGATGATGATGATGATGATGATGATGATGATGATGATGATGATGATGATGATGATGATGATGATGATGATGATGATGATGATGATGATGATGATGATGATGATGATGATGATGATGATGATGATGATGATGATGATGATGATGATGATGATGATGATGATGATGATGATGATGATGATGATGATGATGATGATGATGATGATGATGATGATGATGATGATGATGATGATGATGATGATGATGATGATGATGATGATGATGATGATGATGATGATGATGATGATGATGATGATGATGATGATGATGAATGGTAATGGTAATGGTAATGGTGATGGTGATGGGATTATGATGATGGGATGGTGATGGTAATGGAGTTCAAATGGATTGGTAACAGTCATTTAATAATGTTGGGGTTGATAGAGTGTTGAATAGTAAAGAATGTGATTGTTGTAATGAAAGAGGGTAAACAATAGAAATATATAAACAGATAGTATTGAACAAAAATGAGGGAATAATTCCAACACACCAGCCTGTTCAATAATAGATGGAAGAATTTTGATGTTAATGTTAAAGGTTGGTGATCATGATATTGTGAGGTGGTAGTTGTTATGGTTGATTGTTGAAAGGATTGATGGTGGAGATGTGGAGGAGTGAGTTGAAATGTAGGTTGAGGATGATGGGTGAGCTGTTGTTGTAGAGTAGGATGCAATGTTGGAGATGGAGTGATGGTGATTGAAGTTGATGGGTAAATTGATGAAGGAGATGGAGCAAGTTTGGGTGTAGAGGTGGAGCGGAGGAGATGGATGGGAGCAGGCAAGCAGTTGAGATGGAGCAATGGAGAAATGTGGGGATGAGAAGAAACCAAGCAAGATTGAGAGGCAGAAGAGCAAGATTTCAAGGGAGGATGCGTGATAATGAGCAGGGATGGCAAGTGAAGCAGTAGGAGAAGTTGCAGATGAAGCGCAAGCAAGGTTGCAGATGTTGATGGAAGCAAGATTGCGCAAGATGTTGGAGGGGAGTAGCAAAAGGGAGGCAATCAAAGTTGAAAGCAAGGTTAAGTGAGCAAGTGAGCAAAGGCAGAGGTGAGCCACAATCAAGGTTGCAGAAGGCAGAAAGATGTAACAAGAGTGAGGTTGCGGATGGGGTGATGAATTCAATGAGCAAGCAAAGGAGAAATGAGGCCGCCATCAAAGCAGCAAGAGAGGATGATGGGTGATGTAGCAGCAGGTGGAGTGGATGAGTTGGAGGAGATGGAGCAATTGCAGGATGGAGAGGGTGACAGGAAGGGCCAAATGAATGGACCACCCCAGTTTTGAATGATGATTGTAGTTGGATGCCTTGATGAGAGAAGAAATTGATAGGTGAGATGAGGATTCTTAGGAGTAGAGCAATGAGGGATGCATGTTTTTGGTTAAGATTGATGGGCAAATTGAATTAGAGGATGAGTGAGGAGAGAGTTTGAGTGAGTTTAGATTTTATCTCTTGGAGATGGTCATCCAAATCTGAGATATCAGAAGTCAATGAGATGATTAAGGATGAATCTAAAGGGGGTGAGAAATTTTGCAAGAGCCGGTCAAGAATGGACATGATGATGGTTGTGGATTGAATTTAGTGAGAGTGATAAGTAGTTGTGGGGGTGGTGAGTGAGTGATCAGTAGTTGTGGGGATGATGGTGAGTATCTGATGGATGGGATTAGAGATTGAGGTGAGATTGATCTGATAAGGATAACCTGCAAGCTTAAGACTTGAGGAGGGGTTTTTTGGATGATGGCAAGAAAGGGAGAAATAGGGAGGCCATCAAGGCAGCAAGAGAAGTGGTGGAAAAACAAGGGGAGTGCGCAAGCAAAGTTGCAATTGTGGAGGAAAGGAGAGAGAAGAGACCGTGCAAGACGTCAGAGGATGATGGGGACTGTCAAAGGGATGGTTTTAGGATGAATGGGATCAATTGGATTGAAGCCAAGTGATGGAGGAGGATTGAGTCAAGAAATATGGATGGGATTCATTTTGAAAGCCAAGACTGTCAAGTAGTTTAGCAACGCTTGGGAATTCCTTCTTGCAATCATGCTTGGGGAGAAGGACGTTTGGGAGAAGAAGAGACCATTGACATAATGGGTGATGGCATCACAGATGGTCAAGCTAAAGCCATAGATGAGAACCTGACCAATGTAAGACTCCAAACGGTGCTAGGCCGTGGCAGTTCTGTGGAGGGGAAAGGTGCTGTTTAGGCTGCCCTCCTGAGTGTTACAAAAATATTTAAATTTAATCAAATTCAAAGTCCAGAACCTGGTAAACGAGGGACCAAAGGTAAGAGGATAAAGATGATATTAGTTGGTAGCTGGGGAAACAACACTATGTGAGGCAAGATGATGTTGGGGAAAACTTGAATAGAAGAAGTCAGGGATTGTTCAGAGTTCAACAAGACAACGCAATTGTAAGTGACAACACCCACAAGCTAATAGCTCTGGTTTTCAGCAGAAGCTTAGGAAAGATCAACACAATCCCAAACAACCTCAAGGCTCTCAATGAACCTGCCCAACTCTCCGCAATCAAGCCCTTGAAGGGTACCAGATAACTGTGGGTGGCTGCAAAAGACAAAGCTAATTGTTTGATGAAGCTCTAGAAGCAAAAAAATAACTGATTTAAACAAGAATAGCCCAGAACTTCTCAAGGGACTCAAGAGTAGCGTGGCGGAATTCAACTTCAAAGAAATAAAGGGAGGTTTAACACTCCAGGTTTTAAGCTTAATAAAACCTCTTCAGTCAAACGTGACTGGTTCCAGAAAGGTAATCAAGGCATGATCAGGACCAGTATGGTCGGATAAAGGGATCAGGAGTGGTGTAACACACTCAAGAATTCAATCAGTTGAATTCTTCTTCAACCAGCAAGGCTATTGGTTGGTGATAAAGATCAAGGATCAGGGGTGAGTATGGAGGCTCAAGGATCAAGGGGCAATCATGGATATACCCAGAATGCAGTTCTCAGATAAAGGGGAATGAGACCCCACGGATAATTTATTTCAAGAGGATAGAAATGATAACTCTCCTTCTGGTAAGGTACCATATGATGTGCTCCCCTCCCAAAAGGCAGGGGAGAGCCCCTCCTAATATGGTCAGGAGGCCCTGTTAGACTATGTACAAAGGATTCTACAAATAGAGCGGAATTTTTTTTTTTCAGATGATGAAGAAAAATTGATCACATGGGCCGGTGTGAATTTGGCCTCCCTGACTGGGGTGGGATCTTTCTCATCCCTTCACCTTTCCTGCGTCTGTCCGCGGATGGGCGCGCGCGACAACACCAGGATCACCCACCCCTCACTCAAAGGGGGAAGGGGTGGGAAAGAAATGAACCAGACCGCCCGCGGATGTTGGCGGGTACTAGATGAAGCTTTCCATCCCCACCCAAAGATGGAAGGGGGTGGGAGAGTGGAAGATGATGATGAGATGGGCGGATTGGATGAAATAATTAGGCCAGATGTTGAAAATCAGTTGGTTATCGGCCAAGATTTGATCCAAGATTAATGATCTTGAGGATTGGATGAGGACGTTGAGGGAGAAGGTGAGAGAGTAGAGGGAGAGGATTCCAATGGAGATGGAGGATGATTGGATGTCAGCCTGACAGTTGGTATCCCAATTGGTGGGATTGAGACCAAGGAGGTAGATGAGAGCGGTGGCTAGAGGTTGACAGAAGGGGATGGAGAGTAAGGAGCAGGAGATGAAGAGGCTTGAGGAGGCAATCAATGTTGATCTTCAATGGGGTTGAGAGAGTTGTAGGTCAGATTGAGTACCAACAAAGGGGGTGACGGATCTAGGGGATTGGTTGGAAGGACCAATGGGAAGCAATTGAATTGGATGGGATGATGGATTGAGGTCATCCCAAGCCAGGAGTAGACAAAGGTGTTGAAGGAAGTTGACAAAGGGCTGTAGGCCATAGACACCAAGGCTGATGCTTTGCTGGGCATGCTTGGGGGAAATCAATGGGGAAGAGGTTGTCAAGTTTGGATTTGAGTTGATTCCATAGTAGGATGGGATCTGAGGGTAGATGGTGGTGGATGACAAGTTGATGATTGTGGGTGGATGATGAGGTAAAAATGGGCAAGGGAAGATTGGGGCAAGCAGGTCTTGGCCCGCGTGTTTGGCCAAAAGGAATGGGGGACAAAAAGAGAAGGAATCAAACGCAATGCCTAGGTGATGAGACAAAGAGAGGCATGTCCTAGACCACTGGGACAGAGGGATGTTTGGCAGGATGAGGAAATTGGAGGAGTGATACTGATAAAAAAAATTCCGTTTTTTTTTTTTTTTTTTTTTTTTTTTGAATGACACCTAAATAAAAGCATCCTAAAAAAATTTTGAATTTTTCTGCATCTGGTCCAGGGTGTCCAGATTTGGTCACCACACCAACAAGGAAGAAGCCGGGACCAAATAGGATATCACCCATTGGCCATCAATTGTTGAGGGTATGGATGACAAGTCAGAGTTGGAGGACAATGTAGATGGCAACACAGGCACCGTTGAAGATGTAAATGATGATCCATAGAGACAAGGGATGGGAAGTGTTGAGTTGACAGCTGCCCTCCTCAAAATAAACCTGTGTTCCCTGGTTTTGATACTCCAAACTTAATCAACCCTTTGACTTCCTTGTCTCCTTCTCTTAGCTCCTCATTGTCTCCAACTCTTGCTCTGATCACATTTCTCCGGTCCCTGAATTCTTGCACCTCCAGTTTCATTCTCACTTACCCATTCAACCACATCTCCACCATCTCCAATCCCTATATCTGATCTCCCTCATTGCATTCCATTGTCAACCTCTTCAGTTCTCAATCAACCTCAATCTGTCCGCGTCTATCCTCAATTTGGGTTCTATAAAATCAACGGCTCTCAACTTTAATCTCCTGTTTAGCTGTGAGGCTCATTGTCCATTCATCACTCTTTGTTGGGGAACTTCCTAACATCCCTTTCCAGTTTCCAGTCTCTTGTCTCTCTGATTCATCTACTATCCTTGCTCTGCTCCTCCTTGGTCAATCCTTGTTTCCAATTACCTCTCAACTCTCATCTAGCCCCCCACAACTCTGTTGGTCTTAATTTGAAATACAGCTTTTAAGTTTTCACGGTTAAAATAAAAGCCAAAAGGACTGAAACAACCAAGCTACCGGAAGCATGGATTCAACTGGACCAACGGAAATCAAATCCTCCCTTCTCAAAACCTTAACCAACTCCATCCCTAATCTCAACAAATCAAAATTTTGGTTATGGCAATTGAAGTTAACAACCATTTTTTCTCTCAAAGGTATAGCCCACTGGCTGAAGGATGGTGAGGACAAGGACTGTCCCTTGGAAATAAACCTTGAGATTGCTGGCTACATTCTGGCCAAGCTTGATAATTGGACCTACATCAATTGCGTCAAGGAAAACATTGCCTTGGACGGTATTACTTTGTGGAAATCAATCAAAAAATTCTACGCTTCATCACAAACCGCTAACCAATCCCAAATATTCTTTAATTTTCTGAATCTCTCTTTTAACTCCATAAACGTGGGAAAATTCATTACCAATGTGCAATCATGCCCGCTTCAAATCTCCAAAATTGGAATAAAGATGGACAAAGACATAGTGGCTTATCTGATATTGTACAAGTTCCCTCCTCAGCTTGAACACCCAAAGACTACAATAACTCACTCACTTGGGGACGCCAAGATTGATGGAGACATGGTCCTTAGACATTTTAATCAAATCAAAAACAAGATTGCTGCTGGCACGTATGCATCTGCCCTACTTGCTAATCAGGAACCTCTGCAATGCAAAACCAACTGGCATAATCCTCAATCCTTTCATCCAAAGAACAAATGCTTTGGGTTGTACCCTCACCTCATCCCAAACAGCAATTCTACTCCCAGAAATCCACCCTCTTCACAATCTAACCCCAATCCCAAGGCTTCCGCAAACCTGGCCTACATCTTTGCTGTGGCCAACTTTCATCACATTGATTGCAGCTCCCTATTTCTTGACTCTGGCGCTTTGAAAAACATGTTCAATTATCCCAACTACTTTGATTGGCTCAAAGAAAAAAATACTGAGGTAAATACAGGAAAGCCGAATGCCTCAATAACGTCTCAGGGAACTGGGAATGCAACAATCCACACTGAATCAGCCTCCCTCACTCTAACCAACTCCTTGCTTGTGCCCAATCTAGCCGTGAACTTAGTCTCCCTTGGGCAACTGATTCAGAAGGGATGTGTTCTTCCTTGACTTAATTCCAAAAGTTTTGGAGTTTTCTTTGAAGAAAAAATGATCATGTCCAGATAAATTTGCAACAAACTTCTCTATATAGAAGAGTCAGCTCCCAATCTTTCTGATTGCCATGTCTTTCTAACCATGTCAAGAATCCCCAAAGGGTTTGGGCACGTTCACCATGATCAGGTGAAACTCCTTTCTACCTCATCCCCCAATCTTAAATGAGACCACAACTCCTGCATTGCGTGTGAAAAAGGAAAAATCCACCAATCATCCTTCAAAGATCACATTCCCTCCAGCTCTCTTCCCTTTAAATTTTTTCATGCCAACATTTGTGGACCAATCAACCCCATATCCCAGTCAGGACATTGCTACTTCCTTCTCTTGAAGGACAACTTCTCCAAATAAAAGACCTGTATCCCCGTCAAGCTCAAGTCCAATGTTGCCAGTGAAGTTATCAACTTTATAAAACTGCATTCAAACCGCCTCAACAGGATGCGGAAGATCTTCCACTCCAATAATGGTGGTGAATTTGTCAACACTCAACTAACCTCATTCTTGAAAGACAACGGTATCTTACACACTACCTCAGAGCCCTACACACCACAACACAACCCAGTTGCCAAGCAAGGAAACAGAACGCTAGTCAAGGCAACCAAGACCTCCATGATTGACATTTCCATCCCAATGAACCTGTGGGATGAGATCATGGTCAGTACATTCCAAATCCTAAATTCAGTCCCTTCTGTAAAACTCAAAATCTCCCCTTTTGAAATCTGGAACAACTAACTTCCAAAATTAAAGATATTCCAAACTTTGGGCTCCAAGACCGTTGTATTGAATAACCACCCAAGTCCCTCCAAACTCAGTGAAAAAATGATTGAGGGCATCTTGGTTGGATTCAATCTTGATCTAAATTCTTATAAGATGTTTTTCCCCAAGACTGGATCCATTGTTTGTAGCAAACATGTTAAGATCTTTGAAAATGATGAATTCAACGACATCTCTCCTTCTTCCTGAGACTCTCTGTTTGATTCCCTCCTTGAAAATGAACCCCTTACTGATATTCCCATCTCCCCTATTCCAAAAACTCCGCAAAATCCTGACTTGGACTTGTCTCAACCCCTTCCATCTACCTCCTCCTCAAATTCCTCTGATTCCCCTTCTTCGCCATCCTTGCCCCAGGCGTTGGAAAAAAATAAATCCTCCAATTCAGACCCCAACACCTCAGAAGACAAACAAGTTTAAAATTCTCTCACTCCCCAAGGATCCTACAACCTTTGAGATTGCTCTAGCGTCCAACCTCCTCAAAGATATGGCTTCCTAATGCACACAGTCCCAAAATCCTACTAGGAAGTTTAGAAAAGCTTGGACCAAACTAGATGGTTGAAATCCATGCAGGTTGAACTGGAAAGCATAGACTTGCTGAAGGTGTGGGAGGGATTTCATACCCTCCCTAATGGGAAGCAAGCGCTATCCACTGTCTGGGTCTATTGAATAAAAGAACAACCAGACAGATTGAACTCTTTATTTAAATCTAGACTCTGTGTACAGGGATCCAAGCAGCTGGAATTCTGCGACTACGGGGAAACTTATGCCCCTACCGGTTCAATTTTTACTCTCAGCGTCCTTCTTGTTTGCTCATTCAATTATTCCCTTGAAATTAGTCAAATGGACATTAAGTCCGCCTTCCTGAATGCCCCTCTTGACAAAGATGTCTTCATTAAACAACCCAATGGCTACTCCTCCCCTTTTCCTTACTTAAAACTCAATAAAGCTCTTTATGGGCTGAAACAGGCGCCAAAGAGTTGGTTTGACACGTTACAATCTTGGATAATATCCAAGGGTTTCATCTTCTCAAGCGCCAATCCCTGTCTCTACATAAATAAAGATATCTTGATTTTTGTTGTTGTTTACATATAAAACTTGATTGTCATTGGAAAATCATTGGAATTCAGCTCTTGTCTGAAATCCCAATTCTCCATTTCTCATGAAGGTCCGCTCCAAAAAATTCTTGGCAATGAACTTGTTGAAACTATCCATGGACCTGCCCTACTGGAGCCAAAACACATTGAATAAGCCTTGAAGGAACTAGGAATACTCAAATACAAGCCAATTGCCACCCCAATGACACCCAATATCCATCTATCCCCAGCATCTGATGAGGAGTACAGCAAATTCCTCAAGCTCAATATAAATTTTCAATTGTCATCCTGTTTTCTCAATTTCATTGCTAGCAGAACTTGTCCCCACTTATCCCATGCAGTATCCTCCCTGTCTCAATTCAACACCAAGACTGGTCTTCAACAATGGCTGGAGGCCAAGCAAAACTGGCGTTATCTCAACCACACCAAGAATCTAGCTCTCCAACTAAAGTCCACCGACTTCAAATTTGACATTGAGTGTTTCAGCAAATCCAACGGTGGCAACAACGCAGTAATGCAACGGAGTCACACTGGCTACTTCATACTTCTGTGTTGTTGTCTGGTATCATGGAACAGAAAACTTCAATCCTCAGTTTCTCTCTCTTCCACCAAAGGTGAACTGAAAGCACTGGTATTGGTTTCCCAAGAAAAGCTTTGGCTTAACAATCTTCTTCACAAATTGAACCCCCATCTTGCTCTTTCTCATTGCTTCAACATAGACAACAAGGCGGTCAATGACCTGGTTAACTTTCAATCACACCACAGCGCACTCAAGCACGTGGACACTCAGATAAAGTGGCTCCAAGAGTAACAAGCGGCAAAGAAGCTAATCACAAATCAAATCCCATCTCACCAAATGCTTTCCAATCCTCTAACAAAACCAGCCATCAAGTATTCTGTTCCAAATTTTACAATGAATGTTCTTATGCCTCACAACTAAACACGGACGTGTGTTGAGTTGACAGCTGCCCTCCTCAAAATAAACCTGTGTTCCTTGTTGTGGATACTCCAAACCTAATCAACCCTTTGACTTCCTTGTCTCCTTCTCTTAGTTCCTCATTGTCTTCAACTCTTGCTCTGATTACCTTCCTCCGGTCCCCAAATTCTAGCACCTCCAGTTTCATTCTCATTTACCCATTCAACCCCATCTCCACCATCTCTGATCCGTATATCTGCTCTCCCTCATTGCATTCCATTGTCAACCTCTTCATTCCTCAACCAACCTCAATTTGTCTGCATCTATCCTCAATTTTGTTTCCATACAATCAATGGCTCTCAAATTTAATCTCCTGTTTAGCTGTGAGGCTCATTGTCCATTCATCACTCTTTGTTGGGGAACTTCCTAACATCCCTTTTCAGTTTCCTGTCTCTTGTATCTCTGATTCATCTGCTTTTCTTTCTCCGCTCCTCCTTGGTTGATCCTTGTTTCCAATTACCTCTCAACTCTCATCTAGCCTCCCACAACTCTGTTGGTCTTACTTTGAAATACAGCCTTTAAGTTTTCAGGAAGGAGAAAAGGATGCTAGGAAGTAAATGTTTGCAATAGCTATGAAGAATGTGAGACTGAATAAGGCGGCACAGGAACCATGTAAGGACCATAGAGTTAGAGGAGTTCCATCCTCAGCAAATTGAAATCCAACAAATCCATTGACCAATTGACACCAAAATGTAGCAGAGAGCATACTGGTTATAAATGCGGCAAAGAAGGGGTAAACATTTGAGCTGGAGGGGACCAGACCACTATCAAGGAAGAAGGAGGCAATGGTGAAAAGAGGGTAGAAGTAGAAGAAGTGAACAATGTCAGTGAATAATTTCCTTTCAACCAACCGCGGTGTACTTTGATATGATGTGTAACATCATGAGGATGATTATGATGAGAGTAATGAAATGGAGGAAAAGCACAGCAGGTTGGAATAGGATGAGACCATTGATCTGGACGTTTCAAGCGTAGCAGGTAGGTTGGATACCAATTCTTGTAGTGAGACCAGCCAATGAGCTGGGACCTATGAGAGGGCATAGGATCAATGCTGCCAATGAGCAAATCCAATTGAAATCCCCAAAGGAGAAACCCATGATGGTGATGAGCCTAGGTTGAGGATGAGGTTGAGAGGAAGGGATGGAGTGAGCATTTGAGGTATTGATGAGATGAAGATGGTGTTGAGATTGAAGGTGAGTCCTAGGCAACGATAGACTGGGAATTGATGATGGAGGTAAGGCTGAAAAAGGAGAATTCAAAGAAGGCCATGCTGATTGAGAAGGGTGAAAGAGGCAGAAAGTTTGAGGTTGGTTGGAGGGAGGATGGTAACAGTTCAAACAATGAAGTTGACCAAATAGCTAAGTCGGAGGGGCTTTTGGCCTTTAACCGTGAAAATTTTAGGATGAGGAGCAAGGTTATTTGGAGAAGGAAGGAGTATGGTAGGCTACTGAAGAGCCAAATGAGAAGTGTTGATAAGGCTACAAAGAGCCAAGGGAAAAGGGAAAATACTTGTATATTCAAGTGAAAGTGATCCAATGAGGAGGAAGAGACACTCTGGTTTTGATAACTGGTAATCAGATGAATTTCATTCCTGGTCCAGGGGGAGGACCAGTATTTAAGCACAACTGGAGAACCTCAAAGGGGGCCTTAGGTAGAAGGGTTAAAACAACTAGAGAGCCCCCAGAGGGGGCCTGAGACAATAATAATAAAATAATAAAAGCGGCAAGATAGAAGTAAGGCTGGAAAAATTTTTCATTTACAAAATATGAACAGAAAAAAGACAACACACAACCTTAACTGAAAAATTTAGGAACCAATTTGAGACCAATCAACATTTCAGAGATTCATGAGAATATGAGAAAAGAATATGAGAATGAGATATGAGATTTGAGAAAGGATAACAAGAAACCACCTTGTCAGCATATGAGATGGGGAATGAAAGCCTATTTTAAGAGGAGCAACTAGGAACTCAGGCATAGTTGCCTAGAATGATATGGGAGAATAGCATTACTATTTCAAGAGGAGCAAAAAGGACCTCAGGCATAGCTGCCTAGCTTAATGGGGAGAATGATATGATGATGATGATGATGATGATGATGATGATGATGATGATGATGATGATGATGATGATGATGATGATGATGATGATGATGATGATGATGATGATGATGATGATGATGATGATGATGATGATGATGATGATGATGATGATGATGATGATGATGATGATGATGATGATGATGAGGGTAATGGTAATGGTGATGGTAATGGTAATGGTGATGTTGATGGGATGATGATGATGGGATGGTGATGGTAATGGAGTTGAAATGGATTGGTAACAGTTATTTAATAATGGTGGGGTTGATAGAGTGTTGAATAGTAATGATAGAGTGTTGAATAGTAATGATAGAGTGTTGAATAGTAATGAATTTGATTTCTGTGATGAAAAAGAGTGGAAAATAGAAAGATATAAACAGATAGTATGGAACAAAAATGAGGGAAGAATTCCAACAACTGTTACTTCCATTATTGGATCTGGAAGCTGTTTTGAAAGCTGGTAGAGCTGCTTAACAAAGCAAGGCAAAGCTACAAGCCATGCTCCAATCCTCAAACCTTGTTGATCATCCTGCTCTCCCTAATATTGCAGATTTACACCTTGTTGATCCCTCAGATATGTTCTCGGAGCGTATTCCCTCATCTTTGACAGGCTTAAACCCTAACAAAGGATCAAACCATGACCTTTGCAAGCACTTGCGAGGGGTCATACGACTCCAACATTAGAGTATCAACCTGGCTATTGCAGATAGGGCTGAGGCAGCAGCGCAGAGGAAAGAAGATAGAGCCAAGGCAGCAGCAAACTGGAATGCGGATGCTTTGCCAATTTCCCATTCACAGGAAGCTCTCTTGATGTTGTCCCAGCGGATGGAAGAAGAAACTGAGCCAGAGATCAACGCAATATGCAGGATTAATCTACAGCAATTCCGCACCTCAGAAAGCCCCTTACTTATAAGACCTTTCCAAGCGGTTGAACCTTTCATCAACTGGTTACAAGCCTTACAACTATTCTTTGCAGCCAAATGGGTAACTCATGATTACAATAAGATTAGAATTGTTTCTAGTCTTATCCATGAGAAAAATGTACTGGCATTCTACGCAGCCAATGCCAAACAATGCTTGGGTAAATTGTGGTCCTTTTTTAAAGAACAACTCATTGCATTTGCACTTCCCCCACTCTGGCGTACTTCCCTACGTGCAGACTTCCAAAACTTAGAGATGATGCCGAATGAATCTTACAGAGCATATAGTACTCGCTTGCGGACCTCCAGTCAATGATGAATTTAGACAAACCAGATGCGGTTACTGATTTTGACCTAGCGGTATACATGACGCTGGGAATGATGGTGGATCTTCAAACAGAAGTAAATAACCACCAACCTCTACGGGCCACACCCTTCTTGTTTGCGGAATTTGATAGTTGAACAAGCTTGTTCTATGATGGTATCACAAAGTGAACCTCAAATAGACAAAAGACTGCTGCTTCCACAAAGCAATCCAACCAACCAAAATCATCAGGTTGCCTGTCCCGCGAGGACAAGATCTGGCAGGTACAAGCGTATTTGGACTCTGTGGGTAAATTCTAATATTGCAAGAAATGGTGTGGAAGTGCACCAGGAGCTTGCCCTGGCCCATTCAATAACTCCTTTGTCTCGATCCCAGAGACCTTCAAAAGACCTTGGGCCGGCAAGCTCCTTGCTTGGAATTAAGATCTCCCATACGGACACAATGATCAGTCTCTGCCAGTCTGCGTACACCACCAGAATCCTGAACAAGCTTGGTATGTTGGACGCGTCTCCAGTGGCGACACCCTTTGTACCCGGTACCCGTCTAGAAAAGGCCACTGAAGACGAAACAAAGCAGTTCTCCCTCCTTGGGGTTAATTACCGCCGGGTTGTGGGACTGCTAATGTATTTATCAATCTCGACTTGCCCCGACATCTCCTTTGCAATCTCCCAGCTGTCCAGTCATCTTGATTCTCCTGGAATCTCTCATTGGAACGCGTGCAGGCACTTGCTTAAGTATCTCAAAGGCACTCTTCAGCATGGAGTATCTTTTACCAAAGGCGACGGGGTGCCCCGTGTGTTTTGTGAAGCTGACTACGCCAACTGTGTTGACACCAGAAGGTCCTACTCCGGGTATGCAGTTCAAATCGGGTCTGGAGTGGTCTCGTGGCGCTCCGCCAAGCAGTCCACTGTCTCCACCTCCACCACCGAGGCCGAGTATAAGGCTATGTACAAGGGGATCCAAGAAGCGGTCTGGTTTCAGACCCTTCTGTTGTCTCTTGAACGCCCTGTTTGATCTCCCATCCTTGTTTACTGCGACCATCAGGCCGCCCTTGCTCTGGCGGGCAACCCCATGTACCAACGCCGCACAAAACACTTCAACACCTCTCTCCACTGGATCCGTGAAAAGATGGCGGAGGACGCCGTCTCCGTCTCTTATTTCTCTACCTCATCTGTCCAGCCGACGTTCTCACAAAATCGTTACCCTGGATACGTCACCTGAGGTGTCTCAACTTGCTGGGGATAGGAAGTTGTGAATGAAGGGGGGAGTTGAGCTACTAGAGCTACTACGGCTAGTGACACGTGATGACACGTGAGGGAATCTTATGTTTCCTTTGCACAGCATTCACAACCTTAATCATCTGCGCAAGTAGTGAGAACAACCAGGTCTTTGTACGAAAATTGTAACCTAACCATTGTGTTTGTATGATACTTAAAGATCACATCCAGTGCACACTTCTGTCCGGTTTCTTCTCATTGTATTGTTTCCTTTTGTTTCTCATCTGTGCCTTGCCCCGTGTCCATCGTCTGTTAGGTTTGTCTCAATTTGTCTGGCTTGTATCGTTGAACATCGCCTTACGCTGGTCCAACTCAGGTATGATGTGGTGCAATCCATCGTATTGTTTCCTTTTGTTTCTCATCGGTGCCTCGCCCCGTGTCCATTGTCCGTTAGATTTGTCTCAATTAGTCTGGCTTGTATTGTTGAACATCGCCTTACACTGGTCCAACTCAGGTTTGTCTCAATTTGTCTGGCTTGTATTGTTGAACATTGCCTTACGCTGGTCCAACTCAGTCTGATACAAGACTCATCCAAAGCTGGTCAATTATAAACAACCAAAAGCTCGGAAGGCACTACCAATAGCAGCAGGGAAATCCACTCAGCCCCCAGCGGGAAAACAATTGGGACGGGCCATGACCGTAGCGGAGGTATTGGAAGAAATTTTTTTTCCTTTGTTAGATGCGGCGGCAGTGGCAGCTTTGAAGGAATTGGATGAGGAGTTGAAACTTTCTAAATAAGAGGGGTACGTCTCCACTCCTCCTCAAAAACAATGTATTATTGTTTGAGTCGCCATCAATGAAGGCTTCCTCCTTGCCATGATTGACACAGGATCCAAGGTTGACCTCATCTCCAAGGAGGGATTAGAAAAGCTCAAATTATCCTCTCACAAACTGGCGGTACCAATGCAAGTCAATCTGGCATTGAGAGATGGTGATTGTCAACCAATCCTTCTCCAACCAGGTTGCTCAGTCAATCTCAAGGATCCTGCTACAACACTGTTGTTTCAAGATGTGTTGTTGAAGGTTGGACTGGTGGAAGGATATCATGATATAATTTTGGGAATCCCCTTCCTCTCCCGTTTTAATATGTTGATTTCTGTGGCCAATGCTTCTGTTCACTTCCCCAATCCATTGTGTACCCTAGTTGACTACAGAATGGGTATTCAATCCTTGATGACAAAACCTTTGAGGGAGATAGAGCCTGGAATTTCTGCAATGGAAAGTTCACGGCAGGATAAAAAAGTCCAGTTCTTAACAGAATTTAAGGATCTTTTGCCTGTTGACATAACCGCAGTGACTGATTTGGACCTGGAAACTAAAAATGAATGGTCCTTCCCTAAAGGACAACTACAGGACTCGTGTGTGGAACACAAGATTATTTTTACCAAAGCAAATGCAACCTTTAATGAGAGACAATACCCATATCCCCAGAAGTACCTGAGCGCTTGGCGCACTCTCCTCAAGCAACATCTTACAGCGGGCCGTATCCAATGGTTGAAGAGTCCTTATGCTTCCCCTAGAATTATCATTCCAAAGAAGGACCTGGCGGCCCTGCCACGGTGGGTATGTGATTATTGAAAACTTAACAGCCTGATAGTGAGGGACCGCTCTCCTCTTTCCAACTTTGATGAATTATTGCGGTTAGTGGCTTCAGGAGAAATTTTTTCAATGCTTGACCAAACTAATGATTTCTTCCAAACAAGGATGCGTGAGGCGGAAATTCCTTTAACTGCGGTGAAGACCCCATGGGGCCTGATGGAGTGGGTATTCATGCCCATGGGACTGCCCAACGCGCCCGCCACACATCAAGCCCACCTCAAGGAAACCCTTGGGGATGTGATTAATCAGTTTTTCTTTGTTTATCTGGACAAAATTGTTGTTTTCTCAAAATCCATGGAGGAACATGATAGACAACTACAAAAAGTTTTGAATAGGCTTTGCGCAGCTAATCTGTACTGCAGCACTAAGAAAACCCATCTCTTTCAACAAGAAATCAAGTTCCTGGGACACCTTATATCAGCAGACAGCATCCGGGCCAATTCAGACAAAATTTTGAATTTACTGAACTGGCCAGCACCCAAATCTCCTAAAGGAGGCAAGCGGTTCCTAGGTACTGTTCAATGGATGAAAAAGATCATCTGGGGTCTGAAAAAATATGTTGGAACACTGACCCCATTGACTAGTTCAAAGTTAGATCCTAAACAATTCAAGTGGGGACCAAAAGAAGAAGCAGCCTTTGAAAACATCAAATGTCTAATGAATTCCCTGCCATTTCTTCAAAAAATTGATTATGACTTGGGAAACCCCTTATGGCTTTTCACAGATACTAGCGGCTATGGCATAGGGGCAGCTTTATTCCGAGGAAAAACGTGGAAAGAGGCTTTCCCCATTGCATACAAGTCACATCTCATGTAGCCAGCAGAACGCAATTACCCAGTGCATGAGCAGGAGTTGCTTGTGGTAATTCATGCACTCCAGAAATGGCGCATGCTCTTACTAGGCATGAAGTTAAATTTACTCTTGGATCATCACTCACTAACGCTCCTCTTGAAGCAAAGGATGCTCAGTTGACAACAGGACCAGTGGACAGAGGTTCTTGCCAATTTCAACATCAATTTTGAATACATCAAGGGTTTGGACAAATTTGTTGCTGATGCGCTTTCCCATTGAGATGCTGATGAACCAAACACATTTAGGGAGTCAGATATAGCTGCCATGGAATCACTAACAGAGTTGGGCCTTGGGGTTGACTCCGGGTTGAGGTCTCTCATCATGGATGGTTATCTCACCAACCATTTTTTTATTGTGCTGAAAGACTTGCTGCCATTGAGAAAGGACTGTGTGGAAGCCAAAAACCTCCTCATTGTTGAAGGCCTTCTAGTAATCCCCTCAATTTCCTACTCCATTGGAAAATCATGAAGGACACCCACAAATGTACTGGAAATTTTGGTTATCTGAAGACAGTCTCAGAAATCCGGAGGGACTTGTTTTGGCCTTGCCTGGCCTCCAATTTCAAGGATCTTAATGTTCAATTCAAAAAATGTCAACGCATTAAGGCCCCAAAGATGGCTCCAACTGGGAAGATTTTGACTCCGCCTATTCCTCGCCAGCCACTCACAGATATTGCTATTGATTTCATTGGGCCATTTCCTTCTCAGAATCATTACAACATGATTCTAAACTGTACTTTTAGATTATCTGGGTCTATGCAGTAGATACTGGTCCTACAGTGGGATACAGCTGACTAGAATGCAACTTGTTTCTTTGCGGGATGGATTGCCTTGTTTGGTGCTCCCCAATCAATTCTCAGCAATCGTGATAAAACCGGGACCTCCAGATTCTGGAAATCCCTCATGGATAAGCTTTGAATCAATTTCCATATGACTTGGGCGTTGCACCCCCAAGCCAACAACAACAGTGAACAAACTAACAAAAACATAGGTCAGGTGCTATGGGCCTTTTAGCCAAATGACAAGGAAAGTGGCGCAAATCCCTGCCAGCTGTTGAATTTGACATCCAGTTGGCGACCAATATTGCGACTGGCCACACCCCATTCAACCTTTTCTTTGGTAGACCGGGTCTCCTGTTTCCCTTTGATTTTTCATCCTCAGCAGAGCCACCCAAAACATTGGAGGCATGGCTTAAATTTTGCAAGGCTGCTTGAAAAGAAGCACAAGGTACACTGTGGACTAATTTTTTCAAACAAGCGTTGCACCACAACAAAAACACCAGAGATTGAACACCACTGGAGACAGGGGAATGGGCAATGTTGGACTCCAGAGACTGGCAAGGACGCCAGATGGGAGGGGTTGATAATCTGAAAGACTGGTAAAAAGGGCCATACCACATTTGGCGCGTCTTCAACCATGACCAAAGAACTGAACTAGAGCTGCCGCCAGGGGATAAGCGTCATCCTACCATGCACGTTTCAAAGTTTAAGCACTTTTTGGCAGGGGAACAATTAGGAATTTTGGAGGAACCATCAAAGTAAGTTCCTACCAATAAGTTTGCACCTCCAAGAGTCTACTTTCAAAAAATTACCCTGGCCACGTTGTGAGAATCACAAAATGGAACTCTTGTTACCAGGTCAACTTCTCTCAACATGTGGTCTGACCAACTGGAATAGTTTTTGTTGGGTTGGACAGCAACCCCCACTTGGATTTTTTTTCCCTACTCATTTTCCTTTCACCCTTCCATCTCTTTTCCGCTGCTTTCCCTTCCCCTTCTTTTTGATTCAGCTTTCCTTTTCTTCTTCAAGCTTCATCCTTTTTATAGGAGGGGAGACTGCGAACCCCCTCTCAGCTTGGTTTCACACAACAAACACAACATAAGATTACATAATCATTCCCTCCCCTTGGTTCATTTTTAATCCTTGTTCCCTTCCCCATCTCCTAGTTTTGTAGAGACCCTTTTTTCTTCCTCTACTGAGCCAGGTGAGCCTTCTTTTATTCCCCTCTTCTTGCTCATGTTCTTGTATTCTCACACATGGAGAGACCCTTTGTTCTTCCTCTACTGAGCCATAAATTCAGACACAAGCCTAGGTTCTAGAAATACAGTCTCCAGAGCGTTGCTTTGATCTAGAACCCACTCCCTGTCTACGACTAGTGAAGAGTCCCTAACCGGACTCTTAAACCAAAATTATTGCAGAAGTTGTGATAGAAAATAATTTGAATTAATAAATTCTCCAAAATGACTCTGGAGGAGCTTCCCATCTTGAATACCTAAAATAGTCTATATAATCCAAATCTGCAACAAAATCACCAGTTAAAAAATTATTTCCCTTGTCAATTTATTTGTAGATTTATTTAAAAGCCAAGATAAATTCAAATATATTAAAATTGATGTGGAATTGGTGATTTTCCAAAAGTTTGGGATTTTAAGGAACAAACCACCAATTATCAATGCAGAAATTTTTATGAATCCTCCTTAGTGAAATGGTAGGTCCAATCTTGCATCTTCTATATATTGGATATGTTATTTGACCCAAAAGTCTTTCAGGATTGAAGAATTTGGGATATTTCTTTTTGAATTGGCCATTATCCATTCAAGTTTCTTCCATGTTGAAAATATCACATGGGCAATGTATGATGTGTATGTTGACTTTTTGAAAGTGGTTTGGCTCTGTGTTCATGAATTGATCAGGTAACTATTCAAAAAGAATCATCTCAATTTCTTCAGATTTTCTTGGGTGGTGATCATGGTGAAGAGTTACCATGATGTGGGGATGATGCAGGATGCTAGTCTTCTGGAATTGTATAACATGAGTTCTTCCAATTGTCAATCCAAATATTCAATTCTTGAATATATCATTGCCAATCTTCTTTGTTTTTTATTTGAAAAGCTGTGTTAATATATCTTGATATCGTAACACAGGTTTTTCATTTAATGACAAGCTGGGTAAAACTACTGGGAATGTATGAAACAGTGATTCTGTATCAAAGAATTATGTTTTCTATGTGGAGCTTGGGTGGAAACATAATACTTTCTGGATGATCATCAATCCATAACCAAGTTCTGACTTGGTTTTTTTGAAATGGTTGATGATTAAGATCAGGGTGATTATATGCAGTTCAATTTCTCAAGAAATTGAAATCAGAAGTTTTGAGAATTTCATAAGGTTTTGAGAATTTCATAAGGTTTTGAGTGGTGTGATTAATTTTGAAACAAAATGAAATGAAGTGAAGAGGTAATTTTGGAAAAATTGTGGTTATTTTAAGAAGAAGAATCAAGAATATTAAGAGATGAGAAAATGCTATAGGAGACAGTATTAATTTTTAAAAACCAAAGAAAGAAGCGGTGCTGGCCATTATCCTCTTTTAAATGTATTTCAGCTCCTTTATATTACACTGAAGTTTTTCTACTTTGTTACATCCTCCTGAAACACTGTTTTAACTTCAGTGTGTACAGTATCATACTTGAAAGTTTATGTATTTATATGGGTTTGTGCAATAATTGAAAAAAAGAAGACAGGCCTTATATTGAATATGTAAAGCAGATTGTGTTGTAGAAGTTGTAGGAATTTGTTGCTAATGAGGACTGAATTTCAGTAGAAAGAAAAGCAGAGTAGACAACAACCATTGAGAAGGAAGCTTGGAAAGTACCTAATAGGGACCAGGCAGGCACAGGAGAATGTTGAAGAATGAGAATAAAGAAAGGAAGAAAAGATATGGTGGTCAAGCAGGGATTCCTATTGGTGGGACAGCGTATGAGTGGTGGGTGGTAGCAGTTGGTGAGGGTTGGTCAGGGGTTGATGGTAGTGAGATGAGGAGCGGTTGGTTGAGCGTAGTGAGAAGAGGAGTGGTTGGTTGAGTGTAGGGAGATGAGGAGCGGTTGGTTGAGCTTGGGAGGAGGGGAATGTTGAGAGGAAATCTCCTTTGAACGCAATTCCCGCTCCCTGCTCCTGCTCCCAACTATGTCATTCCGTCACTGCTCATTCATCATCCGTCTGCTCCTCTTTCATTATCCCCTCATATTCTCATCCTCACTTTCTCATCCTTGCTTCCCCTCCATCTCCCGTCCGCTCCTCTTTCACCATCCTCTTCTATTGCCATATTTGCTCCCCTTACATCATTTGCCTTCATTCAAATATCAGCTCCCCACTCATCACTGTCCTCACTCACCTTAATCCGCCCCCAATCAGATCACCTCAATACAATTATCCCTATAATCATCCTCACCTGTAAAGCTTCCCCTCAGCTCTTACCTCAATCTTTTTCACGCTTCTCAATCAACTCATTTACCTTTCTCAATTTCCTTCCTTTTTCATATGTGAGGTTGCTTCACTCCAAAATCCCTGAAAACTGCTGAATCATCTCAATTCAACCCTCAACACCTTCTTCAGCCATCTGTCTCATTCTGCCTTACTTTTGTTGTTCTGTTGTCATTGTCATTCAAGCCTCTATCTTGTTTATGTACACACTGAGTGATAACTTTTCAACTAGCTTCTACTTTCCTTTTTTCCTTTTCTCATGACATTTGTTAATCCTCTTTTCTTAGTCTGTTGGTTCAGGCAATCAAATATCTTTCAGCTCTTCACCGTTAAAAGCCAAAACTCCACAACTCTGCTGGAAACCACAAGAAATAGCATGAACCCTCCACCTGGACCGATGGATCTCAATTCCACCCTTCTCAAGACCCTCACAGATTCCATACCCACTCTGTCGGAATCAAAATTTTCACTTTGACACTCAAAACTGATGACCATTTTTGCCCTCAAAGGTGTTGCCCAATGGCTCCAGTCTTCCAAACCCAAGAAATGCCCCCCCAAAATCAATCTTGAATTGGTTTTATACATCATGGCCAAGCTCAATAATTGAATGTATATCAATTGCGTCAAGGACTACCATCTCACAAATGGGATAGAACTCTGGAAGCCAATAAAAAAATTTTATGCTTCATCTCAAAGGAAAATTGGTCTCAAGTTTTCTTTAATTCCCATAACCTTCAATTTGAAACAAAAATTTTTGAAAAGTTCCTCACCAAAGTCAAAGCCTGCCTGATTCAAATCTCAGAAATAGGAATCAAGATGGACAATGACATAGTTGCTTACCTCATACTCTACAATTTTCCACCCAAACTTGAACATCTCAAGACCACTGTCACCCATTTATTGGGAGAATCCAAAATCAATGGTGATTTGGTACTCCAACATCTGAATAAAATCAAGAATGAGATTGCTGCCGGCACGTATGCTTCAGCAATGTTGAATAAGGGCACAAAACAAGACGTCATCAAATGCCAAGAAACCTGGAACAATCCTCAGTAATCCCATCCTAAGCATGCATGCTGGTGGTTATACCTCCACCTCCGTCCAAATCCCAACAAAAACCCTAAACCAAACAAAAACAAACCTGCCCCTGCTAAACTATCCTGTACTTCCTACAACTTTGCTATGATCAACTCTTGACCTCTCTCTAAACAAGCCATTGTATCAGACTCTGGGGAATCTAAATCCATTTTAAATTCACCAGACTTCTTAAAAACTCTCACAGAAGAAAATAATCAGATTCAAACCAGAAAAGAAAACTCTTCACTTTACTCCCAAGGTGTTAGAACAGCTAAGCTCTTGTCTGGAAATTGCAATTTTCTTCTCAGCCAATCACTCTATATTCCCCAATTGGCAGTAAATCTGTTATTGTTGGGACAAATATTGAATAAGGGCTGCTCTCTCCATCTATTGGTCCCAAATAATTTTGTTGTGAAATTCAAGCACAATGAAATTCTATTTGGATCCATCAAAGATAATCTCTTAGTTGTCAAAGAACTTGCGCTCTCTCAGTCTGAATCTGTTGTCATTTTCATTTGAGCTCTCTATCTTGTTTATGTCCACACTGAGTGAGAACTTTTCAACAAGCTTCTACTTTCCTTTTGTCCTTTTCTCATGACATTTGTTAATCCTCTTTTCTTAGTCTGTTGGTTCAGGTAATCAAATATCTTTCAGCTCTTCAGGGAGTGGTTGGCGTCTGGAGGTGATAGTAGGGAACATCCAAGGGTGGGGAGCGGTTCATTTCCAATGAGAAGTGCAGCCCTTGCAGTACCGCTGGGAGGATGAATCAGTTGATATTCCAGGTTTGGTATGTTTGCACTGCAAGCTGAAGTCGTGAGGCGCGTGGCAATGATGTACATGTAAAAGATTGGAAGAGATGGGTGGAAGGAAACTGAAAAGGTGGGTGGAGCAAAAATGAACACTGAGCAAAGAAAGAAGAAAGAATTGAGGAGAGTAATGAAGAGAAGGAAAGAAATAAATAAATAAAAGCAGCATGAGAGAGGAAGGAGAGAACCAAGAGTACAGAAAATGTAGAATGTATTTATCATCTTCTTGAGTAACTCCAACAGCCTCCCTTGCTAAATCATTCTATTATCTTGAGTTGAGTGAGAGCGCAATTCAGAGGTATGCGGGAAACAGGCTTTGTTTGGAAGTGCGCAAAGTTCATTTTTGACAACACCTTTTGGAGCTGGATAGAGTTTTTCATTATTTCGCTCCTAACGTAGTGAAACCTCAGTTCCATGTGCTTGTTATGAAATCCAGCGTAGTTGGCCTGATTCAGAGTGAGTTTGATACACCCTTCATTGTATTTATAGACAATTGCAGGCTTCCCAGAGCCAGAAGGAACGGTTTTGAGCATCAGTGAGTGGACCCAATTTACCTCCTTGACGGCATCACCAATTGCTTTATATTCAGCCTTGGTGGTTGAGAGAGACAGCGTAGGATGCTTTTTGTATTTCCAGGTGATGATGTTGCCATGCCATAGGATCAGCAGGCCAGATATGGACCGCCGGGTACTGGGACAGGTGGCCCAGTCAGCGTGTAAATAGGCATGGATTTGATTGTTGTCTTCCAATTTAGTGAAGTTGAGGCCCTTCACATCAGAATGTTTGAGGTAGTTGAGCACTTGGAGAGAAGCCTTGTAGTGATAGAGATTGGGCTTGCACAAGAACTGTGCTAGGTATTTCACCGCATAGGGGATATCCGGTTGGGTGCAGGTGCTGATGTGGTTCAACTCACCCACAATCTTCCAATAGTTTGCTCCTAATGCTGAGAAGTTGGTGTGGTCTTCCTTGCAGGAAGGAAATAGTTTGGCTTAAGTTCTGAACAGAGTGGAGTAGGTTCTGTGTGGTGGCAGCAGATATTGGGAGCATATGTGTTGGATTTAGGACTGCTGGTATAGCTTGAATCCGTTGGCATAGTGAGCAACATTCATAACCAATAACAGAGAGGATCTTCCCAGGACTTGAATTTTGAACTTCTTCCCAAGTTTTTCAATGAAGAAGGCCAGGTATTTTCTGAAAACTGTAATTTCATCCAAGTGCACGTAGAGATAGCTGGAATATTAACAGAATAGGCACTGATGGGCTTCACATCTGTTGATACCAATTTCCAGTAGCCAGTTACTGAGGGTGTCATACCAGGCAAGTGGGGCTTGCTTCAGGACGTAAAGAGCCTTCTTTAGGCGCAGAATTTTTCTGGAGGAGACTGAAATGTTGGACGGAGGCATGATGAATATTTTTCAAGTCAGCGGGGCGTTGAGGAAGGCGGACTTTAAGTCCACTTAATGAAAGAGCAGTTTTTCCTGCGCCGCGATCAAGATTAGCATTCAAAGCAGTATTGTAACCAGTTGGAAAGAAGGTGCTTGTGAAGTCGCAACAATATTTCAGGTTGAAGCCCTGCACACAGAGCCAGGCCTTGAATTCAACTATTTGGTTTTGGTTGTCCCGTTTGTTGCAAATAACCCAAACACAGCGGAGAGGCCTGGAGCAGGGAGTGCCATTGGTTTCCTCCCAAACCCCTTACAAGAGAAGATTCAGTTCTTCAGTCTTCATCACCTCAATCCACTCATTGCAGTATTTTTAGTTGAGATCTTCTTGTAGGATTTTGGGGTCTTTGTACGAGTGGTCCACTATGAGGTAGAGGGAAGGAGTCCTTATCCTGGAGTTGGGGCAACATGGAAAAGAGAGAATGTTTTCTGTTGACAGCCTATCATGAGGAAGGAAGCAAGAGTTAGTGGAAGGGCCATTTCCTTCACCAGGGGGAACAAAAGGGCAGAGATTAGGAAGCACAGAGGAAGGTGGGGGATCACAGGTAGCGGTTAGTGGGAAAGAGGGAAGAGAAGGAAAAGGAAGACCAGGGCAGGAAGGAGAATTGGCAAAGGACGGGTTTGTAAGGGACTGAGGAATGGTAGATAGGACAAGCAGAGGAAAGGAGAGATTGTCAAAGGTGATGTTGGCAGAGATAGAGATCTTGGATAGCTCCAAGTCCAGTAGTCAAAATGAAAAGAAGTCATTCATGTACCAAAGGAAAATAGTTTTCTTGCTAGTTGGGTTGAGCTTGAAAGACCAAAGCTGTTTGGGGATGAGAAAAAAGGCAGCACAGCCAAAGGGGTGGAGACAGTTTTAATTGAACTTCCAACTGTTCCAGGATTCATATGGGACTTTATTGTTCCGAGTTCAAGAGGTTAGAATTTTGAGGAGATGCGTGGTGGTGTTTGTGGCTTTATCCCAGAATTTGGCTGGTAGATTTGATTGAGAGAGCAGGCAGAGGTCCTTTTCTATAATTGCTTGGTTGGATCTCTTGGCCAGTCTGTTTTGTTGGGGAGAGTACGGAGGGGAGAAGTTGTTGAAAATTCCCTTTTCCGCGCAGTACCTGACAGGGTTGGATGAGAGAAAATTGACACCATTGTCTGAGGTCAGCCGCTTGACTGAGCTTCCATTGATTCTTTTGGACCGGGCCATGTAGTCCTTGATGCTGGAGTAGGCTTCACTCTTGTTCTTGAGGAGGGCTATTGACCAAAGGCCAGAGGCTTGGTTTGTGAAGTAAATAAAATAACTGAAGCCAGAGAAGGAGGTAATGCCAAATGGACCTACCAAGTCCAGGTGGAAAGCATCCAGAAGGTTGTTTGCAGGCTTGAAGTGATGGGAGAAGGGGGTGGCGGAGCCTTTGAAAGTCTTGCAGACTGTGCAGGAGGTGGAGGAATCTGGAGCAGGAGTAAGATTCAGCAGTTTGAGGATTTGATCTCCGGGGTGGCCCAGCTTTTGGTGCCAGAGGTTGTGGGGGGTAGTTGGTAGGACAGAGCTAGCGGGGGAAGGGAAAAAATGAGCTCCGCAGACTTTGGTGAGTTTTTTCCTAGTGGTGCCAATGAGAGAGAAGTCATCAAAAATCCCTTCAAAGCCTGAGTGACCCGTGGATTGGAAGTGGGCCTTGGTGGACTTCAGTTGGGTTAGTGAAATCAGGCAGTTGTTAAGATTAGGAATGAGGAGGATGTTTTGCAGGGTTAATGATTTTCCTTTGTGGTTGGTCAGGTTGGCTGTGCCCACGTGGGTCGCCATAAGGGCATTGTTTGGAGATCCAGTTCCAATGGTGATTTGGGTGTGGGTGGTATTGTGGAGCAGCCTGGGATTGTTGATGATATGGTGACTAGCACCAAAATCCAGGATGGGAAGCAGACTCATGGGAAGTGACAGCAGAGTGAGGTAGAGCTGAGCCTTGAATTCTAGCTTGGCTTTAGGAGTGGATTCAGGTGGGAAGGCATTTGCAGGTGAGTTTCTGGATAAGTGGAGGTTTGAGCTAGGTTTACTTTTTTTCCAGTCGGGGCGCAGGTGAGGGTGTACAAACCAGCACTTGCTTTCTGGGTGCTTGGCCAATGGATTTTTCTTTCCCTTTGAGAAAGGGTTCTTATGCAGTGCCTTGGAGGGGTCTCTTCTGGTCTCAAGGGAGAGATTGGGGTGAAGAGAACAAGAGGATTTCAAGTGAGTGACTTCACGGAGTTTGTTGAGAATGCCTGTGGGGTTGAGAAGCAGATTGTCATTGAGGATGAGGGAGTTGACTATGTGATAGAGGGAGCTTGGCAGTTTGGCCAGAATGGATTAACTCAGAATGTTGGGTGGCACCTCAAGTTTAACCATGGACAGCTTGTTCATGATTTTTTGGCAATCATTGATGTAAAGATTGAGGTCACCTTTGAACTGAGATTGGATGAAATTCAGCCAGATCCTACCACAATTGTTAGACAGCTGCAAGGGATGGAAATTCAGAATGGTGGTCCAGATGGAAAAAGGGTCACCATCATTATTTCCGTTCACCATGGCTTCAAACGCGGAGTCCCCAAGATGTTGAATCAGAATGTCAGGAGCCTTGTAACATTTTTTCTTCTGAGTGGGAGTGAGAGGCTGAGGTAGAGCTTCAGTAACAACTTCTAGCAGGCCCTTGCGACCAAGATAACTCTTAATTCAAAGCCACCACAAGGGAAAGTTTGAGTTGGAGAGGAGGGGAATGTTGAGCTTGGATGAGTTCGCGTCTTCTGATTCCAAAATTGATGACCTGGAGCTCCCGTCTGGTCCTAAGAGATAGCTTTGGACTGTAAATCTGTAGGAATTTGTGGCTAATAAGGACTGAATTTCAGTAGGAAGCAAAGGGGAGTAGACAACAACCTTGGAGCAGGAAGCTTGGAAAGTTACTAATAAGGAACAGGAAGGCACAGGAGAATGTTGAAGAATGAGAATAAATAAATAGAAAAGTATTAGGAAAGGAAGAAAAGATATGGTGGTCAAGCAGGAATTCCTACTGGTGGGACAGCATATGAGTGGCGGGTGGTAGCAGTTGATAAGGGTTGGTCAGGGGTTGATTGTAGCGAGAAGAGGAGTGGTTTGTTGAGCGTAGTGAGATGAGGAGCGGTTAGTTGAGCTTAGGAGGAAGGGAGCGGGTGGCGTCTGGAGGTGATAGTAGGGAGCGTCCAAGGGTGCGGAGCGGTTTGTTGCCCATGACAAGTGCAGCGCTTGCAGTGCTGCTGGGAGGATAAATCAGTTGATGTTCCCGGTTTGGGGTATTTGCAGTGCAAGCTGAAGTTGTGAGGCGCGTGGCAATGATGTACATGGAAAAGATTGGAAGAGATGGGTGGAAGGAAACTGAAAAGGTGGGTGGAGAAAACCTGAACACTGAGCAAAGAAAGAAGAAAGAATTGAGGAGAGTAATGAAGAGAAGGAACAAAAGAAAGAAAAAAATAACAGCGGCAGGAGAGAGGCAGTAAATAACCAGGATTACAGAAAATTTAGAATGTAAGTTTAGAATTTATTTACCATCTCCTTGAGTAACTTTAACAGAAGTTAATGCAATTATATGTATCAAATTAGAGTTTTGTGATACATTTCCTGGCAAAAAAAAAGAGGTCCCAAAAATTATGTATAAGTACATTTAGATTTATTTATATTGATATGGAGGAAAAAAAAGAAGACACCTAAAAAAATCAAAAATCAGATATATTTATAGGGCTGTGATAAATTTGCAACCGTACACAACCTATAAATGACTCAAGATGGGTTGTGTGGCATACTTCATAACCCATTTGAGTTGTGTATGGCATCCCACAACCAAAGGAGTTGTCAACAGCCCTTTACAAAACTGACTGGTTGTGATCTGGGCCACACAACCCACTTTGGGTCATGGCGCACCATTCACAACTCTTTCCCAACTCCAGGGTTGTGAGCCAAAAAAAATTACAATAAAAAAAAGCAAAAAAAACAAAAAAACAAAACAAAACAATAATATCAAACAATGAAAAGAAAAGAAAAACCAAAAAAGAAATTAAAAAGAAGGAAAAAAAAGAAGAAAGACCAATGTTCAATGCGCGACCTTGCGACCCCCATTCACTACCTAAAAGGGGTCGCATGGTGCGATTTGCAACATGATATGGGTCGCAAGGCTGCTTGCGACCCTTTGCAGGTGTGAGTGGCTGCTCGCGACCCGGCCTGGTTGCGCACGGCAGCTCACAACCTGAATTGGTGTCATGAATGGCCGCTTGCAACCCCAAAGGGTTGCAAATGGCCATTTACTACCCATTCTCAAAAAGAAACATAAAAAAATAAAAGACAAATTAAAATAAATATATTGGGCAGCCAATAAAAATAAGACCAGCCTAAAAATAATTAGATAAAATAAAAATACATAAAACTACAAAAAAATAAATAAATATGAATAAAAATAAATAAACATGAATAAAAATAAATAAAAATTGATAAAAAGATATAAAAATAAATAAAAATAAATAAAAATAACTGAATAAGAATAAAAATAAGGCAAAATAAATTGAAATAAACAAAAACAAACAAAAATAAATAAAAAGAGAAAAATATTTTAATTTATTATTAACAAAAGGGTAATGTTAAATTCATGGCTCAATGGGCCATGTGTTACCATAAACAACTCAAATGAGCTGTGTGGAATGCTACACGGCTCAAATAGGCTGTGTGGCATGCTACAAATCCCATTTGAGTTGTATGGCATACTAAAAAACTATAATCAAGTTGTTTAGTCTCCACAAAATCAGAAATAATGAATAATAAATAAAAATGATAAATGATAAATTAGAAATTATAAATTATAAACTATAAATTATAAATTATAAATAATAAATAATAAATTATAAATAATAAATAATAAATAATAAATAATAAATAATAAATAATAAATAATAAATAATAAATAATAAATAATAAATAATAAATAATAAATAATAAATAATAAATAATAAATAATAAATAATAAATGTTAAACAATAAACAATAAATAATAAACAATAAATAATAAATAATAAATAATAAATAATAAATAATAAATAATAAATAATAAATAATAAATAATAAATAATAAATAATAAATAATAAATAATAAATAATAAATAATAAATAATAAATAATAAATAATAAATAATAAATAATAAATAATAAATAATAAATAATAAATAATAAATAATAAATAATAAATAATAAATAATAAATAATAAATAATAAATAATAAATAATAAATAATAAATAATAAATAATAAATGATAAATAATAAATAATAAATAATAAATAATAAATAATAAATAATAAATAATAAATAATAAATAATAAATAATAAATAATAAATAATAAATGATAAATGATAAATGATAAATAATAAATAATAAATAATAAATAATAAATAATAAATAATAAATAATAAATAATAAATAATAAATAATAAATAATAAATAATAAATAATAAATAATAAATAATAAATAATAAATAATAAATAATAAATAATAAATAATAAATAATAAATAATAAATAATAAATAATAAATAATAAATAATAAATAATAAATAAAAAATAATAAATAATAAATAATAAATAATAAATAATAAATAATAAATAATAAATAATAAATAATAAATAATAAATAATAAATAATAAATAATAAATAATAAATAATAAATAATAAATGATAAATAATAAATAATAAATAATAAATAATAAATAATAAATAATAAATAATAAATAATAAATAATAAATAATAAATAATAAATAATAAATAATAAATAATAAATAATAAATAATAAATAATAAATAATAAATAATAAATAATAAATAATAAATAATAAATAATAAATAATAAATAATAAATAATAAATAATAAATAATAAATAATAAATAATAAATAATAAATAATAAATAATAAATAATAAATAATAAATAATAAATAATAAATAATAAATAATAAATAATAAATAATAAATAATAAATAATAAATAATAAATAATAAATAATAAATAATAAATAATAAATAATAAATAATAAATAATAAATAATAAATAATAAATAACAAATAATAAATAATAAATAATAAATAATAAATAATAAATAATAAATAATAAATAATCAATAATAAATAATCAATAATCAATAATAAATAATAAATAATAAATAATAAATAATAAATAATAAATAATAAATAATAAATAATAAATAATGAATAATGAATAATAAATAATAAATAATAAATAATAAATGATAAATGATAAATAATAAATAATAAATAATAAATAATAATAAATAATAAATAATAAATAATAATAAATAATAATAAATAATAATAAATAATAAATAATAAATTATAAATTATATATAATGAATAATAAATAATCATAAATTCTAAATTATAATAAATTATAAATTTTAAATTATATACAATGAATAATAAATAATAAATCATAATTAATCAAAAATTATAAATTATAAATTATATATAATGAATAATAAATCATAAATCATAAATAATAATAAATAATAAATCATAAATAATAATAAATTATAAATTATAAATTATATGGAGTGGTGTATGGGCCCTACACAACTCCCACAGGCCGTGTGGGGACGTGTACACAGCTCCCACACTCCTGGAGCTGTGTACAGGGCTCCCACACGCCTGGAGCTGTGTATACGGCTCCCACACGCCTGGAGTCCTGAAGGTAACATCACCCTTAACAAAAACACTAAAAAATGAACAAAAAAAGAAAAAATATGAGTACCAAAAAAGGAAAAAAAATGAAAAAGGCCTCGAAAAATATGGGTAAGTTCAACTTGACTAGTGCCTGAAAAAATAAAGGTTCACGTTGACTAGCCCTTAAGTAAAATTCCCAAAAAATACAAGTTCAACTTGACTAGCCCTAAAGTAAAAGGGCCAAAAAATACAAGTTCACCTTGTGACTAGCCCAGAAGTAAAAGTTCCAAAAAACAAGTCTTTTGACCAGCCCTGAAGTAAAAGTGCCATAAAAAATACAAGTATTTTGACCATCCCTAAAGTAAAAACACTAATAAAAAACAAGTCCAACTTGTGTTAAGCTGATCCCATCACAAGATTAACACAAGTTAAGCTTGAGATGCGATCAGCCAAACACAAGTTGAACTATCTCACCATTAAAATCAAATTTAAAACACTCATCATAATGATTAAAACTCAAAACAATCAACATAATGATAACCCAAATGTGATAACCCTTTATATTAATAGAATTACAATATCAGCATCAGAACCCAAATCCAAATGGCCAAATTAGTTTTCAAGTTAGAGTACAACTCAAGTTGATCTTTGAGGTGATCAAGCCAACAAGCTGCTTTTTTAGAGATCATGCAATGTGTTTTGTAAACTATGGGCAGGATTGTAATCACATCTCCCTTAAGTGCAAGCTGGAACCAATGTTTATTGTTAACAAAGCAAATTAACATAGGATCTGATTGCTCTTGTTTACCCATTTTCACAAGAGTATAAGTACAGCATGAAAAAGATTCAATGAATAATGTTATTCTTCCATAACTATCTGCTATTATTTGAACCATTTCCAACTTTGAAATCCATTTTGATGGTGGATCTTTTCATTGATGTCATTAACATCAGATCTTTTTTCTATCTTTTCACCATCTTTAATTCCCCTAAGGATCATGGAATAGCACCCCTTATTTGTCCTCAATGATTCAAGAAATTAATTTTTTACATTAAACCATCCATTCTTGTCATACCCAAGTGATTTAGCAATGAATCCAAATCCACAATTTCCATCACCAACCCAATCACAAACCCCACCCATGAACTTTTGTAAGTTCTCAGGTACTTGATTGAGGTAATTCACTTCCTCCAATTTAAAATTATTTGGTCAAAATTCTAATCTCAGTAAAGGAACCACCACTCACCAAAGATGAGCTTCTGTATGACTCCTCCATTGCATGTGCTTCATCCTTCAAAAAGGAATTTGATTCCAACTACACCACACCTGATGAAGTTTCAGTCTCTTCCCCTGAAATATTAAATTCAGATGAAGATCCATTGTTTTATTGCAGAAATAATTACCCCATTAGTTAATTAAACCATAACAATGACATTTCTCAAAATCAAAGAATTACCACCTTTTGTCTTTCTGATCCACTTTTAAGTGTTTCTTCAGTCTCATCCTCTGAACTATGAGATTCAGATGAAAAGCCATCCTTGCACATCAAAAATCATTTTTCCATAAGTTCATTAAACCATAAAAATGAACATTCCTCACTCAAAATAAAAGACTTATTACTGTCTTTGGTGTCTTGGGTCCTCTTTTAACCCTTTTTTCCCTCTTAATCGATCTTTCAAAATGCTCAAATTTTGAAATCTCACAACGTGTTATTTTCAATTTTATTCAAACATAGCTTGAACTTAACACCTTTAGCTCAAGCATTGGCTTTGCAATCAAAGCAGCCATATTCTAAAGCATTGAACCGATAATCTCCAAACCAACTTCTTTAGGTTGTTTCCTATACATTAAATTCCACTTGTTCAACATTTGAGTTTCTTCATCAAGCTCCACGTCTGCTTCAAATTATCAAAACCAAAAGAGTTATCAATTTTTCAATCTAATAATTAATCTGTAAATCCAATAATTAGAAGGCTTCAAAAAATCCCACTTACTTCATTGGAAGGGTCATAGTCTAACTGCCACTGAGGATGAACATCCTCAGGCACAACAGATCCTCTTGATTCTAGTAATTTACCTAAAATGTGGGAACATGGCAAGCCCATTTTTTTTGAATATGACTTTGACAAAACATTGCCATTGTGGTTGTTCTTTAGCTTCTCAAATTTTTCTTTAATGAGTTTAATTTTCTCAATTGAAAACTTGTAACCCAAAGGAAACAGTTCAGTTGGCAGACCTGTGCCCAACTTTATTCAAGATTCTTTAAGTTCTGCATGGACCAATTGGATTTGACTTTCAATAGTTTTTTAAAGGTGTTTTGACACATCCAAAATTTTCCCCAAAGATCCCACTAGTAATCATTTGAAAGTAGAATGGGCCCCTTCTACCCAAGACACAGTTTTTTTTCCCAATTCTGGTTAGACAAAATTCCAAGCCGTTGCAAACCTCTATCTGATAGGAAAAATATTCTTTTCCATATACTCAAGGACATCCTAACAGTCTTTCAAGAAAAACTGTATACAAGTTCCAAAGTAAGCACTCCCAACAGAGATCAATAGTCAATAAATTGACTGGATCTGAGTTCTTCATCATTTGGTTCTGCCTCCCCCTTAGGTTTAGAGGTCCCATACTTTCCCCAAAGTCATACACTGTTGCCAACCATCATTGTCATTATTTAAGCAAACTTTACAGTTTGCTTGTATGTTTTTAGATAAGTGCCAAGTACAACACTGTATGGATGAATCAGGGAAACTGTGTTTGATGAAACAAATAAGATATTTTTCATGGTCCATCATAAAGACTATTGGAAGCCTCTTGGGATCATAAGCCAAATCCTTTAGTGCTTTCAACGCCCAACTGTAAAACTCACATATTTTTTTTTATAAAAAAAGCCTTTTTAAAAGTCTTTTTCTTGGCAGTCATTCCTACAACATGCAATGGAGGGATGCTGTAAATATTTGTTTTATAATTACAATTCAAGAATGTAATATGATGGAATTTTTTGAATAGTTTTATAGACTCAGGATGAGCCAAGAATAGGGGCCCTAAGTGACCCTCTCCACCAAATTTGGACCTGGAAAACCACTGGGATTCCTGGAGCATTTTCATTATAGCATCCATAATACTTTTACCCTCCATTTCAGAAAGCTTTAAATTTTTCTTAGTGTTATAGATTTTTCTATCATCAATGTATTCTCCACCATCAATCTTGCTCAATTTCCTTTTAATTTTCACCGTATTGAGCCCATCTTTCTTTCCTTCCCTAAGTAAATCTAATGCTTGACCTGATATTCTCCTCAGTTGAGGATGCACTGAAGGACTTTCTGATGGTTGATGATTCTTTAGGCCATTTCTAATGTAGAGAAGCCACAAGGGATCTGCTACTTTCCTACTTGCACGGATCATGAATTGACACCCAACCTTTGTAGTTTGAGTATAATTTTAAAATTTGGTAAGAAAAGACCCTTCATATCACCCAAATCTGTTGCAAGCTAAATCTAAATATTTTTCTTGCCTTGATTTGAAAGTTTTCAATTCCTAGAAATGCATGGCTGAAAATTTCTAAAAATAAATTTTGGCTTCTTTCCTATTATAATTATGGCCAGCAATTAGCTTAGGAAAATGAGCAGTGTTTAAAGCAAAAGAAATGCTGGAAACCTTGTTTCAAGAATTGCTAATGGGCTCTCACAATGGGGCAATAAGTTGGATGATATTGGTGATGAATTCAATTGGATGATGAATGAATGATGGAAAAAAGCAAGGA